>PVJD01002326.1:162721-208953 GCA_004026545.1 Mormoops blainvillei
GGGGAGGTAAGAAAAGAAAAAAGAAATGAAATGGAAATGTTGCCCTGCCTCTTGCACTTGCAAAATTGTATAAGGAAACTAAAGCGTCCTTAGCACCCATCTAGAGAACTAGGTTGACCCAGGACTGGCGGAACCTTAGGTGAGGGATCCTTTGGGACCCTCCTTGGGTGTCTCTTCTACTCAATCCTCTGCTTCTGCTCCCCTCCCCTCCCCACATTCTGAGGCGATGCGGCCGTCCTTCTTAGCAAAGAGGGTCTCTGATGGTGTCTTCTATCTCAATGAGAGAATGGAGTTGGGGGGAAGGGCGGTAACCATTGGAATATCCAGACTTCCATGCTCCTTGGATTCCCATGGCAACCAAACAAAAGTAAAACAAACCTATCTGCCCCAGCAAGAAAAATATGTATTCATTGAAGTCAATTTAAAATACTTTTTCCAATTTAAAATATGCAGTGCATTTGGCTCCCAGATAAAAACCCCCAACCTGCCGATGTTGAAGGGGATACAGTCCCTGGCAGAACCACACAGATAAAAGGAATTGGGGAGAATGTTGGGACTTTACAGATGAGACAAATAAATTCATGTACGAACAAGATTGCTTTTTTTCTGTCTTCTTCTGCTTAGTTATGCTTTTTATTATATAAACATTAACTGTAATATTACAGTGGGAAACAGGTATTTGGCAGCCATATATTATTTTAGTAAGTCTACATGGAGAGAACAGTTTCCAGTTTTAGCAGCTGTAACATGTTTAAACTCAGTTTGTAATGGGATCTGAAGATAACTATTCCCCATGGGCTGTGTTGATCTTCATGGCTGGCCCACCGCCAGATGGAGGGCTCCAAACTATTACTCACGCCTCCTTGCACATACCTTGTCCGAGCATGCTCAGTAAGTGAATTTTGTTCCTAATATGCTATAAATTGGGATTTGATTTTCCCATCATCTACTTGGTATGTTATTGAAGAGTGAAATATTATGATCACAAATGTCCCCATGTCTGTACTCGCAAACCTGAACAGTTGTGTATGTTTAAGTAGTTGAGATCCAAATTGCCTAGTTAGAAACCAATTTCAGGATAGCTAACAAATATCCAAACCAAAGAAGTTTCTGCCTGGGAGTCTTAGTTTAAAAAATAATTAGGGTTCCCGATATTTGAACAGATGTATGTTGTTTATAAGCCAAGTACATTTTCTTCATTGAGTCAACTTGCCTTATTTAAAACAAATTATGTTTGCTGTATTAAAGTTCATATTTTTAGGGCTGAGTCTCATATTAATCCCACAGTGAGTCATTAATCATACCAAATGCATTATGAAAACTTTAATCACTGAAGTTGAAACTGAGATTGTAATGCAATCCATCCCTTTTAATTACATCAGCTATTTTTCCCTTTCAGATCAAGAGCTACGTTGCAAAGGGGAAACAGATTAAAACTAGAGCTGTTTGATGTTTCTCTTTTTGGAGCAATTTTATATACTTTGTATAAAATGTTATGTAATTAAAATGCTTGAATTTTTTAGCCCTCTGATTTCTGTGGCCAGAGTAGTCTGTCTGCCTTCCTTCTTACTGAGGCGCTGTTACGTAGCGCCCCAAAACGGAGCTCCTCACGCTGCGGCCACCTGCCCCCTCCGAGCTGCTGGGTGAGACTGCTGTCTCAGCCACGCTGGGCCTGCCTCCCATCACCGTCTTTGTCTTAAGTGCCTGGTCTATATTTTGACATGGTGAAAATACAACTTTTGGAGATGGGCAAAAGTAGGCTCAAATTCTACCTCTTCCAAATGGTGGGACTCTTAGACAAAATCTTTAATCTTTTGGGGCCTCAGTTGTCTCATCAGTTATAATAATAATAATTATTGGTATGATTATAATAAAGAGCATGGTAATTTACTCCCTAGGGGATGGTATGGAGATTACACGTACCTAGGACGTTAGCTGGCAAATACTAGTATGCTAGAATAAAAACCTCATGAAGTCAGAGACATTGAACCTTTTGCTGCTATATCTCAGTACCGAGAACAATGCCCGGCCCATAGTAGGTGCTCAATAAATAGTTGTTGGCAGAATGATGAATAAACAGCAGCTATCACTGTTGTTGCTGTTACTGTTGTGATGTTGTTGCTGGCACAAAGCCGGGTTCCATGGGCAGTGATGATGATGTAACCTTGGATGCTTCCATTGTCTTCCTTGGTGTATAGACTCACAAAACCAGAAAGCGGCCTTCGAAAGAAGTATGTGTCACCAGGTACTGGTTTTGAATAGGGAAGTAACTGTGGAGTTAGTTTCTGGAAGAACATTGGTGTCACTGGAAATGAAGTTGTGCAATAAATTACTTGTATTGTAAAAAGAAAATAAACCCACAACATCGATGCTAATGGAATTACCTCCCCTGATTGATCATCTCTTCTGATATCCTTTTAGATTAATCCTGCCTTATGAAAGGTTTATTAAAGGAGAGGAAGACAAGCCCCTGCCTCCAATCAAACCTCGGAAACAGGAGAACAGTTCACAGGAAAACGAGAATAAAACAAAAGTATCAGGAACCAAACGCATCAAACATGAAATCCCTAAGAGCAAGAAAGAAAAAGAGAATGCCCCGAAGCCCCAGGATGCATCTGAGGTGAGTTGCTTTCTTCTACAAAAATACCTCCGTGAGACGTGTGCTGCTTCTGCGTCTCCCAGAGCCCTGCATCCTAGCTGCAGCCCTGCACCGTTGCAGCGCTAGACCGAGCAGCCAGATCATCAGAGCTAAAAGGCAGTGTGTGGTATTGAATGGGATAGGCCAAGAATACAACCCAGAAAGATGCCAACATCCCATAGCAAACTGATGGCGACCACTGACTTCGAACTAGAAGGAGCCAGACTTCATCTCTGTGAATTCAAGGGACTCCACTTTGAAAGAGGTGGCTTCTCTGCCGTTTCACATTGAGTCCATCTGAGGAGGTGGTATGACTTTAAAACATGTTCTGGCAGGGAGGGGCATTGAAATTCATGGGCTGTGTCTCTGCAGGACTGTCCTGAAAACTTTAGAGACCCTTTTGCCTCCTGTAATTGACCTCTGGGCAGCAGCCTTGGGTTGAGACCAATTTAGAAACATCTTAAGTACTTATTATTTATGGGGAAATTTTGAAATGGTTCCTCTGAAACCATTATTATCTCTCATGTTAACAGGTAGTGTCTGAACCTTTTAAAACAAGCCCCAGCTACCCACAGCCCCCAACAGTTCTTTGGTGGAAACCATTAATGTCAGAACAGAGCCAGTCATGGAGGCTGGTCTGGGCTCTGTTTCAACATGAATAATAAAAACCCTGCTGCCTATTAAAAAAAAAAAACAACAACAACAACAACAAAAAAAAACTTAGCAGCCACATTTGGAGACAGCATGTTCTAGGATTCAACCCCAGAGGGAATTTTGTTGCTGATATTAAACACCCCCTAAAAAATCAGGTTTATAATGAACACATAAGAGACTCCCTAATTAAACACTGGTTTAAAATACACAGAACCCAAACACTACAACAATCTCCTAACTAGAATTCAACTTACTCAACTGAATCCTGTGTAGGAAGGTTGTATTAACATGAAGACAAAATTTATTTTTGTTTTTATTTTTGTTTCACAATTATTTTAAACTCTAGAATTAAAAAGGGGAGCGGGGGGGAGATGATGCAGAGATTTCTAAACATCTGCAAGCTTGCAACATAAATGGCCAAAAGCAAGGAAATTCCAAGTTAAGGCTTGCATTCCATTCTTCCTTTATCCCGTTGGCCTGGTGATTTATTATAGGATTTTGGATCAGTGAGTTCTATTAGATACCATATGTACAGCATTGCCAAAGCACCAGGGGGCAAACTGAGGACCAGGAGGACAGCTGACCTTTGAATGGCTCCACTTTGGGGATGAAGTTTAAAATGGTTGGTTTGTGAGCTGTAGAAGGAATTCTCAGTCCATGCCCTGAGCCCATCAGCTTAGACAGTGACCATTGTCAGAAGTAGAGCCAGGCGTCCTGCAGTCCACGGAAACTCTTAAAGCCTGAAGGCTCCCTGTTTCCTGTAGGTCCCCACAGTTCTCTTCAGGGAGCAGTCATTGTCTTGAGTATCAAAGGTTACTATGATCAGGTTATCTAAACTACCCAGAATCTCACACCCTCTTCAAGTTGACCGTTACAGTAATCGTTCCCCACCTCCAACATAGGCCCATGTTATTAACCAGGTATATTTCTTCCCATTGCTTTTGTGTCTGGAGTTTTTGATTAGGACTTCATCACTGTCAGTATTTTAATTGTCCTTAATTTTTGGTGTTTTCAATATGAAACAGTGAACTCAGTGGAGATAGCAGGGCTTATAAAGCCCTTCTAGTCAAACCGGATATCTTTAAGTAACTGGATTGCAAGTTGCCTAGTGGGAAGAAACCATATAACGTACTATGGGCAGATCAAAAAATTTCATCCTAGGAAAAGGATCCCTTACCTTTTTCTGCCTGGCTTCTAAAGACCTCCTAAGCCTGTTTTACAACCAAAAGCATAGAACTCTATGTAACTGAAGGCCTGTGTCATGGAAACTTCAGTGAAACTGAGTATCTCCTCTAGCTCTGCTTCAAACTACAGTCCCACCAGAAAGTAACATTTAAATGACATTTGCTTTTTTCCTCACTGTACTCATGTCTTCTGTATTTTCACATAACGTTAAAGCTCAAGAGACCAATGATGATTGTTAATGTAATGATATTTGTAACAAGTAATGACATTTGTGCTGCAAAAGGCAGCTATTTGTACAAAACAGGAAAGGTGGTACTCAGAGGCTCTTAGGTATAATATGTCCCTAAAAACACAGGGATATCTTCAAGTGAATTTGAGGAGACATAACTCTTAAATGGGTGTGATTCCTTGAATTTTTGTTCCAGTGCATTCCTATGCCAGCATCCTCAATCTTACCCAAAAATGCTAATGGAGTCGAGACTTCCTTTCTTCACAAAGAAGAACAATGTTCGTAGGATGAGATAGAGAGGGGAAGAAAGACTGGTTCAGAACAACTTTTGGGGGACTGTTCTCCACTAAGACATGTAAGGGCAGAGTGACAGAAGTTTTGAAAGAGCTTGTCAGTCAGCTGGGTCACAGACAGAAAGTTAAAATGACCTTGCAAGGTCATAGTTTGCACAGCTACATAGTGCAATGAATGGGTCAAATTGTGCTCACAACTTCTGTCAGTAGGGACACATAAAGAGCATCCATCTCATTGACTACAATTTATTTCAGTGAACAGAAAAGCTGTATTCGTGGTGGAGCTCACTGCCTGAATTTTGACAACTTCATTTTTAGCTTTAACAGAAATGTAATTTGCTACAGCCTAGGAGGGCTCGGAGGCCTTCCGTCCCTTAGGTAGACAGGCTGATGTTGCATCTGCATCATTTTTCAATATTTTAGATTATCCAAGTGCCACATGGCACTGAGTAGAAATTGCTAACACTTAAGCATTGCTAATTTTATGCCCCAAATTGGACACATAAGGACAAGATAAGCTCTCTCAAAGAAAGGCAAAAAGTTATAGTGGGTTTGTTGTTGACATGGGGGTGGTTAGGTTTTTGAAAGAGAGATGCTTTAAAAAAAAAAAAAAACCTTTCTCCAAAGTGTCATAAAGCACAACATGTAATTTAAAACCCATTTGGATAATTGACTGATTTGACAAGAAGACAACCTCAAAATTAAACTATATATTAGAATCAAGGAGTGATATGATTGTATACCATCAGCACATAACACTTTGATATTTTGATAAGTGTCTCATAAGGGACTAGAGTGAATATGCACATTTCCCCTAATGTTTCTGTAATTTAGATTTCTTTGTTTAGAGCTGTGATTGGGGAGTGATCAAGCTTTACAGAAACTCTGTGAGCTGATTGACAAGCCTATTTTCAAGAAAAACTGCTCTGTTTAATATTTTATTCCATAGCAAGATGTGTCAATGCATTGGGCTTTCTACTGACTGTCTTGCAATATTTTATCAGGTTCCATCAGAGCAAGAGAAGGAGCAAGAGACTTTAAACCAGAAAAACACCACTGAACCTCTCCCAGCAGCAGACATGAAGAAAAAAATGGAAGGGTACCAGGATTTTGCAGCGAGGCCCCTGGTGTCTACAGTGGACCCAGAAAAGGACAGCAAAACAGATCATGGTGCCAACAGTGAGAAGGCAGCAGAGGAGGCGGGCGAGAAGGGGCCTGCCCCTCCACTCCCGAGTGCCCCTCTGGCCCCCGAAAGAGACCCAGGGGCTGGCAAACAGTCTCTCGCCTCTCCCAGTGCTCTTGTGGACTCAAAATCAGAACCCAAGCCCTGCTGTTTTACGGAGAGCCCTGAGAATGAACTCCAAGACACATCCTTCCCTGGCTTCCCCAGCACGCAGCCGCCACTGGCAAACCAGAGCGAGATGGACGATGACAAAGTGCCAGCAATGGCAGATTACATCGCCAACTGCACCGTGAAGGTGGACCAGCTGGGCAGTGACGACATCCACAATGCACTAAAGCAGACCCCAAAGGTCCTCGTGGTCCAGTCATTTGACATGTTCAAAGACAAAGACCTGACTGGGCCCATGAATGAGAACCATGGACTCAACTACACCCCCCTGCTCTACTCAAGGGGCAACCCAGGCATCATGTCCCCGCTGGCCAAGAAAAAGCTTTTGTCCCAAGTGAGTGGGGCCAGCCTCTCCAGCAGCTACCCCTATGGCTCCCCACCCCCTTTGATCAGCAAAAAGAAACTGATTGCCAGGGATGACCTGTGTTCAGGTTTATCCCAGGCCCACCACGGCCAAAGCAGTGACCACATGGCGGTCAGCCGGCCGTCAGTGATTCAGCACGTGCAGAGTTTCAGAAGCAAGCCCTCTGAGGACCGAAAGAGCATCAATGACATTTTTAAGCATGACAAACTGAGTCGATCGGATCCCCACCGCTGCAGCTTCTCTAAGCATCACCTCAGCCCCCTTGCTGACTCCTATGTCCTGAAGCAAGAAATTCAGGAGGGCAAGGAGAAACTATTAGAGAAAAGGGCACTGCCCCACTCGCATGTGCCCAGCTTCCTGGCCGATTTCTACTCCTCTCCTCATCTCCACAGCCTCTATAGACACACCGAACATCATCTTCACAATGAACAGACATCCAAGTACCCATGCAGGGATATGTACAGGGAATCAGAAAATAGTTCTTTTTCCTCCCATAAACACCAAGAAAAGCTCCATGCCAACTATCTCTCGTCTGTACATCTGCAAGACAAAAAGTCAGCGGCAGCAGAAGCCACCACGGATGACCAGCCAACAGATCTGAGCCTTCCCAAGAACCCACACAAACCCACGGGCAAGGTCCTGGGTCTGGCCCACTCAGCCACAGGGCCCCAAGAGAGCAAAGGCGTCTCCCAGTTCCAGGTCATAAACAGCCACGGTCGAGACTGTCACCCCAAAGCCTGTCGAGTGTCACCCATGACCATGTCAGCCCCTAAAAAATACTCTGAAGCACTCTCAAGATCGGGAAAACCTCACCATGTGAGACTGGAGAGTTTCAGGAAGATGGAAGGCATGGTCCACCCTATCCTGCACCGGAAAATGAGCCCTCAGAACATAGGTGCCGCGCGTCCCATAAAGCGCAGCCTGGAGGATTTGGACCTCATGATTGCCGGGAAAAAGGCTCGGGCTGTGTCTCCCCTGGACCCATCCAAGGAGGTCTCTGGGAAGGAGAAAGCCTGTGAGCAGGAGAGCGAAGGCGGCAAGGCGGCTCACGGCGGGCATTCCGGCGGCACGTCAGAAGGCCACAAGCTCCCCCTCTCCTCCCCCATCTTCCCAGGTTTGTACTCTGGGAGCCTGTGTAACTCGGGCCTCAGCTCCAGGCTCCCGGCAGGCTACTCTCATTCTCTGCAGTACTTGAAAAACCAGACTGTTCTTTCCCCACTCATGCAGCCCCTGGCTTTCCACTCGCTTGTGATGCAAAGAGGAATTTTTACATCGCCGACAAATTCTCAGCAGCTATACAGACACTTGGCCGCGGCCGCACCTGTAGGAAGTTCATATGGGGACCTTTTGCACAACAGCATTTACCCGTTAGCTGCTATAAATCCTCAAGCTGCCTTTCCATCTTCCCAGCTGTCGTCTGTACACCCCAGTACAAAACTGTAAGCCCAGCTCTGCCCAGCATCGCCAATGGTGTGGCGGAAAGAGCTTCACTCCTAACCCCGGAAGTGATGGCTTGTAGAATTAGAAGTCGGTATTTCTTCTAATCTGGGGGTAAGATCAGTTCCAGCCAAAGCGGCCAAGAGAGGAGGTGAACATACCTGATTTTTCTGGGACGACACCAGCCTTGGCTGGTCTGTCTTGAGTCCCTTCCGACACAGATGCCCCCACACCCCGGATGGTTCACTTCGCACAGGAGTCTCGTGAATGGATTTACGTGTATCCAGGAAGAACTTAGAGGACCCTGAGTCCTAATGGTCAGGAAGCAATCTGGGCAAAAAAGGGGCAGGCATTTCAAAGGAAGGGGCAAGGAAGACTGGCAGATGTATGCCAAGGGATGCCCCTGTTTTCATAGAACTCTCCAAGGTTCAATCAATGCAATGTATAGTGAAACTTCAATAGATCTTTTGTTTTGACACTATTAAACAATCCAGAGAAGTAAACACTGTTGAATTGACTGTATATATTTGCTTCTTAAAACTACCCGTATCACTGTTTGCTTTCCTAATTTATATACAGGTAGTTACATTTTCTCCCAGTTCCTTCTTGTCCATTTATTATTATTTTTTTAATTAAACAGTATCGCTTTTGTTTGCAGGTCTTTCGTTTTTGTTTTGTTTGTTTTATTTTGTTTTGTTTCAAAGGCTGACTGACTGTCCTAGTTGTTGATGTGTGTTTGTAATTTTTTCCACATCTTATCATTTTGAGCAGCTTTGGGTGGTAAAGTTATTGTTTACAAATTGAAGCAACTGATTCTAGTGGAACAAATGAAAAAGAAACAGTTGAGCACACCATAGCGCAAAGAACGTTCCTTTGCAGATCCACAACTTACGGACTTTGTTCCTCATAAATGGCATAGTTGAAAGAGCTTATACACTGCTTACCCGACCAAATGCTTTGCTTTGAAGTATTGGGTGATGTGAAAATATCAAGCATTGTACTTACCTTATCTAGGCTGTGAAACTGTTCCACATACCAGAGAAATCATAAAAACAAAAACTTCACTGGCAGCAAGCTGCTGAATAACAACAGAGTCTAGAGGACATACTTGTGGGCTGCACAGATATTTTAGGAATTCCAGAAATTAGAACAGGAGCCAGAATGATTTACATTGGCGTTGGCCCTGATCCCTTTAAGCAGCCCGGGAGAGGGGGTTGGGACGAGGATGGAGCTCGACTATCCAGAAGAAATTGAGCAGCCGGTGGCCCAGGCTCCAGGTACCTTCCCTGGGCTGTGGTCTCTGGAGTAATAGGTAGTCACGTTGCCTTCATCAAGTTGATTTCTTGTTGTTTCCAAGAAGAACCTTCCAGGCCACATGTGTGGGGATAATTGGCATACTGGATTACCCACTCAAAAGAAAGTCGTCCTATTTGGGTTTCCTGGGCATGAGTTGTATGTGTACGCACTAACATACGGTGGTTGGTGTCATGTTTGTAACCACCTGGCAATACAGCCCGCTTTATCATTTATTTTAGTGTTGGAAAGAAATGGTCAAGCTGTGCAAGTAGTCAAAAGATGTGGAGAATGTATATTGTCATTCTTGCCACTTTATTGCATTTGCTGCCAAGATGTAACATCAAGGTGGATGCATTTTCTAAGTGTGTTAAAAGTCGATCCATACAGAGAGTGATTTTCTTTCCAAGTCCCATCCCTGCTGATAAGAATGCTTTGATGAACTCCCCAGCCAACCCTTCCCTCCCCCAACACTACCAGTAGGCATTAGAACCATAGTTAACCAAGTCTTTTACCTCTGAGATATTTAATTCTATGAAAATTGATGACAATTTTCAACTTCTAAATAGGTAACTTGACTGCAAAATAATCAAAACTGGTAAACAATGAAACTGCGGCTCTTAAACGAAGCCATGCATGCCGTGCATTTGTATTGAAATGTCTCCATGATACGAAGCCAAATATTCAATGTAACGTACTTAATATCCAAAGGTGGAAACAAAAGAATGTAGAGATCTAGTGTTAAGAGTTCCATTTGCTTCAATTAATTATTTACCTTCCTGTGGAATAATATATATATATTTAATAGAACCATAGATAGACTAGTAGAATTTAGACTATAAATGTGTGAGTGCAGATTATCCTGCTATTACACAAGATAGAGGGGGGGAAATCTCAATTCCAGCTGGCAAAATGCTAACCAGGACCGATATTAAGAAAGTTGCACTAGATTGAATGGCCACAGAATCAGAGGACATGGAAGATGAAGCGAACTCCAGTGTTTCTGCTGCAGACATGGGCTAGATCTGGCGTGGTTTCTGTGAGTTTGTTTCCCAAAGAAAATGGGGAGCCGTCTGTCCCTGGTGGAGCTCACCTATCCCTTTGGAATATGGGGCATTTGTTTTCCCCACTGGGATGATTTCAGTCTGCTTTCATCATGTTGGAATTCGATCACACCATTTTCAAACAATGTTAACATAGTCCAGCTTTTGTTTTTCTCTTCTCTTCCAAGAGGAGACTCACTGTTTCTGTCTGAGGAAGCTCATACCCTCGGCAAAACATCAGGACAAATAAAGAGAAATGGGGGCATACATTCCCAACAGAAGCAGTGTGTTATTTGTTTTAAAACTCCGCACAGAGATCTTGGAAATCTTTCAAAAAGACCATTGAATTCTTCATTGGCCGAGAACTACATTTTAAAAAGTCTTAAATAGGGCTTTGTTTGCATTGTTTGAGTTCAAGGGGCCTTATTATTGAATGGAATTGCACAAGCCTTTCTTTGTGCAATCAGACCATTGTTATTGGTAGTTCTGTAAAGGAAACTGTGGGATCTAATTGGCAATGGAGTCATAAATCTATTTACTGAGTGTGGCTTCCAAGAAATGTTGCAATTCAAAATGCACTAAGTCCGTGATTTACTGGAGATTTGGAGATTCTAAATAATATTTTTTAAAAGCCTTTCCATGCAACTTCTGGTTTAACTTTTGGCAACTTAACGTAAGAAAAAACAGCCCAACCAAGTTCCAGAATAAAGTTTTCTCCTATTAAGTGATTGGAACTTGTAATATTTGCCACAGGACTGACTTATTTATTTACTAGCTAGAAGCTCTTAAGTTCACTTGTTTATCAGGGCATATACAGAAGGGTTTGTTAAAACTCAATGTTGACTTTACAACTTTCTGACCTGGTGCATGAATTCTCAAGTACTGTATTTCACTGTGTTGATGTGTCTGATGGAAATTTCGAGGTGATCCTACAAAAATATTTTATGTAGTGTGCCTTCAAAGAGAACCATTTATTTCTCTTCACTTGTGTCCCACAAAGTCACATTTGGTGGTGGTCAGCCAAGTCCCATCTGGTCAAGTTTTACTCTTGTCCCAATTTTAAAGAGAAATGGGAACAAGTGTGCCCACACCATTGCAATGATTATCTTGAGCACTTAAATTCCAGTGTTGGCTGTTGATGTATTTGATATTCTGCTTGTCTCCCCATGGTTGAAATATGTCTGAAGAATAGCAGCATAATCTCTTGGCTGTTTATACTTTTTTAAATTTTCCTGTGTTGTAAATATTGTATACTTTTGGTGATTCCAGCTATGTAACCTCTGCTCTGTAAGGTGATTATTTGTATATAGCAACATGGCCCAGTGATATTATATAGTTTCCCAATGGAGAGGTTATTGAGTAACCTTTGCATTAGTTTAAACACTACCAGAAGAATGCTGAGCCAACTATAAACACTCAATTTTGTATGTTTTCCAAATTGTACTTATTACTGCTTTTGATACTGTATTACGTGCCAATAGTTTCCCAATCACATAGCAGGCAAGAGATATTTTGTACTTTTTGATCCACTGTAATATTTAATAAAAAATGTTACTATCTGTTTCCTTTTGGGTATGAGTATTCTGTCACTTCCTCCCTAGGAACCCCATGGCCTCACCAGAGTACCTGCTACCCCTTGTCTCCAAATTGGATAATAGCAATAATAGCGGTGATGCTGATGAGGTCTGTAGGTGGCCGAGAACCTACTGAGAAGGGTCCGGTTGGCATGCAGTCTCCCTAATCTTCACAGTGTCATGTAAATATGGCTCTGCCCATTTTACTGCTAAGAAAACTAAAGCTTAGGTAAATCAACTTGCCCCAAATCACCTGATAACAGAATAGCAGAGTCAGGATTTGAACCCAGGGCTTTTACGTCTGTGACTTCCTTTGTATATCACACTCCTCTTCTGGCAGATAACAAAAAAAATCACTGTTCATTCAGTCAACAAAGATTTATTCATGCCTCAATTGCCAGGCACGGTGTTAGGAGCTGGGAGTACAATGCGGGGCGAAAAACGAATGTCCTCTCTGGAGCTTATAAATCTTATGGGAAAGAGAGTTAATCAGATAGTCACCCATGTAAATATAAAACCTGAGCCTGACCTAGTTCTGGGGAAGAGGAGTATGATGACTAAAGTGATAACATAAAGAGGAAGGGGTGACTAAACTGATACATGAAGGATGATCACCAGTTGACCAAATAAGAGGGAATCGGGAGAAAACTAGTCCAAGCACAGGGTACCATATGTGCAAAGACCCCAAGGCAGAAACAAGTTTGGCTTATTATGGGAATCGAAGAAAAAGCCTATGTGACAGAAGCATAATTAATTACAAAGTCCAGGGAATGAGGTTGAGTGAGGTTAGCATAACGGGGTCAACTGAGTGCGGACGTCCCAATCGATGAGCATTTTCATCTTATCCTAAGCAAGAAGGGGTTTATGCAGGGAGATGACATGTTCAAACTGATCTTTTTCAATATCGCACTGCGGCTGCTGTGTGAAGGCAGACGGAGAGCAATCCGACACCAAGATGGCGCATTTCAGTTGAGGTGGTAGAATGGAAGAGTGGACACACTTAAGAGGTGCTTAAAAGGAAGGATGAGCAGACTCAGTAATGGATTAAATGGGACAATAGATGGATACCCAGGAAGGATTGAAAAGCAAGGAACACAGCATAGTCTGACATCTGGTGATGATAGTTGAAGACTTCTGATCTTCATCCCCTTAACCTCCTTCATCCGGGCTTCCCTGGGTTTTGCTCAGCTTATTATTAGCTGAAATGAGGCATTCACAAAGTAGCACCCTGTGTGCTCCCTTCTGATGGATCCCAGAGACTGTGGGGAAGGAGAACATGGGCAGACTACAACCCACACCATCTGATCAGGGTGGACTTTGAATAGATAGAAGAGAGTAAGCCACTAGCAAGCATGTCACAACTCGGGGGAGGACACATTTTGATAAATGACACAAGGCCCTTTTTCTTACTGAGGCTGAGATCCTTGAGGACCCTGCCCACCCTCAGGCCTGCAGAAGTTGCAGCAACATATTAGGGGCCTCACCCTGTTCTTGCTGGCTGTCAACCTTTGATTAATCCTAACACACACAAGACAGAAAGAACCCCTGGCCCCATGGTCTCCTTGCTGTCTTACTCTGATTCATACGTATTTCATCATATCATGTGAATTGTTATGAGTACATCAAAAGAACGTTCTTCCATCTATGACACATTTAGCATATATAGATCTGATACTTGAATCATACACAACAGGAAGCATCATGATAAGTTATCTATTTTTACCAGGCCTAACTGGCAAATACTGTTGGGAAGGAGGGTGCTCTTGCTAAAGATGTCACTCATAGTGCAAAGTCAATGAAAACACCCAGTGATTTATTATAGGAAAGTGGCCACAGCTGACAAATGTTTTAGGGTTGATAGTGACCAGAAAAGTGGTAATCATTTACATCGACATGCTGTAAATGACAGGAGCAGGAGGGAGAGATGGGGGAGAGTGACCTCTGGCCAGGCATAATGTGAAAAAAAGCTTAGCCTTCAAGACTGACGTACCGAGTACAGTCAGTCACATTAATTTGGGGGTCACTAATTCAGAATTCTTGGATTTTGGAATCTCCAGGCTAATTCCTGAGATTAAAAAAAAAATTCTAAAAACTTTGTTTAACCTACTTAAAAAAGCAAACTATTTTTCATCATGCTAGCCAAAGCTACAGGCATTCAACTAACCTAGTAAGGACAAGGTGATATGCACCCTGAGGCATGCACAGAAGAACAACTACTACTTTAATTATTGTTGAAACCCTCCAGCACAGAGCCGTCCAGTGGAACTTCCTGAGATGGTGGAAAGGTTCTATAATTCAGAGCCTTCCGGTACTGTAGCTACTAGAAAATGTGGCTATTAAGCCCTTGAAATGTGCCTAATGTGAAGGAACTAACTTTAATTCTATTTAATTTTTAATTCATTTTAAATTTAAATAGCCACATATGACTAGTGGTTACTATAGTGAACAGCAGAACTCCAAATGTACATGCACGGATAGACCCGGTTACAGATAGGTCAGTACTGCACATAAGCCTTTAACATAAACACTAAAGCAGGCAACATTGTGTCTTCTTGCCAAAGAGGACATTAATCAATGAGGGGTGACTGTAGATCTAACATTATTTTTCACGCTGGATTTACACATCATAGGTATTTAAGTACTAACTAAACAAACAAATAAATCATTGGGAGAGCATTAAGAAAAAAGTCTACAGTTATGGCATTTTGTAATCCAGTCCTGCCTTTTATGTTAAATCTGACCGTGTGAGGCCTGAATGCAACTTCTAGAAAGTCCATGCCATGTCAGTATGGCCATGTTCAAGGCACACAGCTTCACTCCATGGTAGTTCTATGTTTATCTCTGGGGACTGGGCAAGTATTCAGAGTGAGGGAGATGGCCAGCAGCGGAGAGGAGAGCCCACAGACCAAGGGTGGAGGAATCCACAGTAAACATGATTTCAGCGCCCGAGTTCTTTACTTCACACCTGTGGTGTCCTGCCACCCTGGCCCAGAAATTTAAGAGATCAGCCAAAAGTGTTGGCGGAACCCTCTAAGGTTGTTTGTAAATTAATGAGGCGAAAAAGAGAGAACACTCCAAGAAATAGTATTAGGAAAGAAAAAAGGATGCAGCTGAGACTTTTTGCATTATTAGAGAATAGCATTAACTTTAAGCCTGTGAGCTGGAGAATTTCAGATGAGAGAAGGTATTTTCTACAAAAGCAGAAGTTAACAACACTTTCCCAAGAAGAAATATAAAACTCAAATAATGATTAAAAATTTGATCAGTAGTCAAATAGTTCTCCGCAAGAAAAAGTACCAAGCCCAGGCGGTTTTAAGAAGTGTCAGAAAATTGAAAAAGAGGAAAAGTTACCCAATTCTTTTTATGAGTTCATTTTCAACTCATTACCAAAAAGGACAGTGAAAAAGGGAAATAAATATAGATCAATCTTACTTGTAAAGCAGATGCAGAAGTCCTAAGTAAAATATCAGCAAAATATAAAAGTTTATGTTTGAATATATATATTCATATATATATACATAACTATGCATATTATATACATGTGCATATATACTAAAATGGCATACATATTTAAAACGTATTAAAAATAATACTATATAATGATCAAGAAGAGCTTATCCTAGAAATCTAAAAATGTTAGAACATTAGAAATTCTATTAATATAATAGCACATAAAAACCACCTGGAAAAACATTAAGTTGGATCCACATCTCCAACAATACACAGAATAATTTCCAAAAAGAAAACATGGGAAAATTGTTTTATAACCCTGGAGTGGTGAAAACCATTTTATGAGTCAAAATTTAGATACTATAAAAGATTATTTACCTACATAAAAATTAAATTTCTATATGCAAAAAATAAGCAAATTCAAAATGCAAATATTACTTGGGTAATAAATATTGCAGTTTATATTGTAAAGGGCTAATCTCTCTACTGTATAAAAGGGTCTGAGAAATCAGGAAGAAAATGGTAAAATGACAGTAAAATGTACAATTCTGATGTACACAGTTCAGTAAACTCTGACCAATGTGTACAGTCATGTGACCATGATCAAGACCAGATTATAGTTCATCTCTATTTTGGTAGATTGTTTCCTCATGATACTTTCCAGTCAATTGACCTACTCTAACACAGCAGGCAATCGCAATCTTGATTTCTATTATCAGGTTTGTTTCACTTGTTTTGGGCACTCTTTTAAAAATTGGGAACACAAAAATATTTACCATGGCATCACTGTTTTTACTTAACATAGTACTACAGGTTGTTTCAATGTAACATGATGGAAAGCCATTTAGCAAAATCCAGTAAAGCAGTAGATGTGGTTACTATAAACTCACAAGGACACTTCCAGGTATATGCTGAGAACCCTCACACTTGTGTTAAAAGAAATATGTAGGAGGCTGCTTGTGGCAGCATCGATCCTCATCATACACACAGAAACTACAGAGACACAAAGCAACACCGAAGTCTGTACATGGAATAACATGCAGTCATTAAAATGGAGATTTTAAATGTCCATCCACCAATGTAAAGCAGCAATCAAAAATGTAATGTTGAATGAAAAAAACATGTTGCAGAAGGGTTCACACACAATGATAAAAATTCAAAACATAATAGGGTCATACTGTTTATGGATGTATTTAATGAATATATGAAAACATAAACAGGAGGACCTTAACATCAAGTTATTTACAGGAGGGAGAAGGAGAATCTGATGTGGGAACAAACCTTGAACTGCCTGTGAGATTATTTCTGGAGCAAAACGGCAAAATGTTAATATTTATTGAATTTGGGTGGAAAGAATGTGGTGGTATTATGACACACTTTTGCATATTTCAGATTTTTCCTACTTTATAAAATAAACTAACTGACATATAAACCACACATGGAGTAAAGACACGTGGGTTTATAGCTCCCAAGCCTCAGTTAACTCACCTGTAAATTACGGATAAATAACTATTGCCTCATCTCCTTTCAATGTTGTCAGAATATGAAAACATTTAATAAGCAGTGAAGTTCCATGCAGCTAACATTGTTAACGTTTAAGATCGTTGCATCGCACGCCTCCAAGAATCACCATTCACGCACAAAGTGCCCACCCCCTACCATCCGTCAGCCCCTTTCTCAGCACCCCCAATGCTTTATTGCCCAAGTAGCCCTCATAACAACCTGCAGAGATGGGTGTACTGTGCTATTATCATTCTCATTTCACAAGTAGACGCAGGCATAGAAAGTCTCAATGCGTTACCCAAGATTCCTGGAGAAGTGAGTGGAAGAGACAAGTTTGATTCAGGCCCTCCTCATTCCAAAGCCTCTGCTCTTAATCTCTGGGAGGTCGCTTCCCAGCCCAGGCATGTCAATGTTCATACAATGATACCTTCCAACACTCTAGCCTGTGTTATCAAGGTTCCTCCCTCCCTCCCTCCTCTCTTTCCATCCACGCCCCCAACCTATCTTCAGGGCAGGTGGGGCTTTTTCCTGGCTGCCTAGTGCTGAGAGGCGCGAGGAATCTCATTAGAAGAGTTCGGATCCCCCAGAGAGTACATCATTCTGCTCCTTGGCTCGGTCCCCATTCCTCCCCAACTGAGGGCTTCCGCAGCCTGGCCATTTGCCTCAAAGCCAAGAGGAGCAAGGAAGTAGTTGCTACTGGTGTCCATGGACTAAAGAAGCGCACCTCTCTGCTTCCCTTTCAGTGCAAAGTTTTACAGATTTCAAGGACATGATGGGAATGATTTATAATTTAGGCCTCTATTCCACGTGTGGTAGGACGTCGCTGATCACAGAGCAGCAAACGGGCCTGGCCAAGGTGGGAGGATCAGTGTGGGTCCTTTCCACCCTTTCTCCTTAGAAACTGAGGGTGGAAAGTAATGAGACTAGTTTCATGAGCAAGAAGGATTGATTTACAATTCCTCCTCTGTACATGCGTGTGTGTGCGTGTGTGTGTGTGTGTGTAACACAGATACTGTGCTGTTTCCGTATATATAATCTCATTATAACAATCCTGTGGGATTATAATATTACACCTTGTTTACGGATGTGGAAACTAAAATTCAGAGAGGTCAAACAACTTGTTGAAAGTCTTCTAGTTCATTTATGGCAAAGCTATACCTCAAGCCCAGGTAGATCTTCTGGTTCGAAGAGCACATCTTGGACCATCACCTGTTCTATTTCATAGATACCTCACAGCAGGGATGCTGTTTTGCTCTGTACTAGAAAAACATCCTATCAACTCCCTTAATCCTTGAGCACTGCAGTTACGATGCCTCCTTATAACATCTGATTCCTGAAAGGTGCTCCCTCAATGTGTGAAAGCCACATCATATTCAGGAATTAAGAGTTCTTAAATTTGGGAAATTCTACAAGGGAACCAAAGGGCAATGGTCGTCACCAGCTTCAGCATCTTCTTAATTTGGTAAGTAGCTCAGATCTGGGGATATCAATGTTGGTGGATGAAAAATGGACTTTTATAGACTCTAATTTAGTGGCCTTGTAATAGCAATGTTTGTCGATTATATTTTGCAACACAAGCAAGGCTCTGAATTCTTCAAACACGGTATTTCATTTTTCCATTAAAGCTCTTTATAGATAAGGAAACTGGGGTTTGGAAGAAGTAAGTAACTTGTCCATGGTCACCCCACTAGTAAGTGTCAATTCTGTGATTACAAACGTAGGACGGCTGGCTTTAAGGTCCCAGTGCCCAGCCTCTACCTTGAACTGAAACAGCAGGACTTCACCCCTTAGGATTCTCAGCTTTGCCGGCAGGCCTGTGCAGCCACCTTGGGCCTTCTCCATCTGGCCTCTTGCCAATGGCTTTTTTTCAGCTTCTCTGAGCTTTGGGATGTTCATCTTCGTGAAGTTCACTTATTCATCACTTATTCTTGCCCTGTTGCCACCCCTCCCACCCAAATCCGTGGCTTGATTGTGCTGGGCCATAGTCTGCCCAAACATTCCTAATTTTCATCAGAACCTGGGCCCTGTGTCCTGCCTCGTGCGGGTGGCATGAAGGAGCCCACAGAAATGTGGGAATGACAGGGTTCCTCCATCCAGCGCCAACTATGATATGCTGATCCCCACAGCAAGTATTTTGGAAAGAACAGCCTCACCCATAGCTTCCTTGGGAAGTTAAATCACCATTAATCCTTTTAAATTAAAGATGGAGAGTTTAAATCTCTCATAGGTCACAAAGGCATGGAAAAACCATGGTCATCTTCTATGGCGTTAATTTACTCCATCATTAAAAAAACATTACTTTTATATTGAAAATAACACCAATATGTAATAAATAGTGAAATTCTTCTGAGTTTAAGGTAAAAACCAAAAGATGCCAAAAAATGTCCAATTTGCAGGAGGCTGTTTTGGGCTGCGACCCAACAAACATTCATTGGCTGACTCCTACGTGCTCGGCACGGTGCAGGGCCCCCCATGACAGCACTGAGGAAGGCAGCATCTTCCTGGTTCTTCCAAAGCTGGAAGTCTAGCAAGGAAAACAGACATGAAATAAGTAAGTACTTTGAAGTGTGGTGAGTATTACAAAAGATGACCATCAGAGAGGTTTAAAAACAGAGAGAAGGGAGTGGTAACTTCAACTAGGATTCAGGGAAAGGTTCTTTTAAGAAAGTGATTTTTAAGCAGAGATATGGGAAGTGATGAATGGGGAAATAAGATAGAGGAAATCTCACAAACCAAAGAGCATGAAGTGTTCTAGGAACTGAGAGAGGGGCCTGTGGTTGCATTGGGGAAGCAGGATTTCAGGGGGAAGTACCTGAATAAGAAAATGTGAAAAGCACTGACTTAGTGCATTACGGCTATAGAACCTCCTTTTGTAAAACAGGAATAGTTAAATATTAGTAAAATAAATGATTTGGCAAATATTGCCCCTTATGGGATAATTTCTATTCTAAAAGAATGCCCGGTCCAGTAAACCTGAGGAGACCAGTTGGAAAACAATATGAAACAAGAGAATTCAAAGATGAGTTGGAAAGTAAATATATAAAACCAATGCCTTTCTTAAACTATTACTCATTAGAAATTGTGGTAAAACAAAAGACCTAATTTACATAACAACCAAGAAGAATCCTACGGGTAAATGTAACAAGTAATTTGCAGGGGCTTTATTAAAAACTGTTTGACTATCGACAGACCTAAAGATGACTTATGACATTAAAAGACAAACTGTTGTCTTTGATGGGAATACACCAATTCTTCCTAAATTAATTTATAAATGTGTTGAAATCCCAATTAAAATAGCAATTTTTTAGCTTAACAAAAAGTTTATTTGTAAAACAAAAAATGAAGATTAATCAGAAAAACATTTAAAAAAATTTTTTAGCCAATATATATTCTATTCATCACAACTCCTCCATCAAATATCTTTTCACACATTCAAACCGACCTTGCAATGTGCACAATCCTGGCAAAAGATTTATGCAAATAATTCTTATGTTTCATATTGTATTTTGTCTTTTAAAAATGTTCGTCGTGACTCACAGAATTGATTTCATGACTTAATGGGTCACATACCTAATGTGCAAAACACTGACATAGAGGCATTTTGTACCGTTGTGTTGGTATCTTTTAAAAAATATTTTATTGTTTATGCTATTACAGTAGTCCCAATTTTTTCCCCTTTGCCCCCTCCACCCAGCCCACCCTCCTTTCCCATACTCAATCCCCACACTGTGGTCCATGTCCATTGGTCATGCATATATGTTCTTTGACTAGTCCCTTCACCCTCTTTCAACCAGTCCCCACTTTCCCCCTTCCCTCTTACAGGTGTCAGTCTGTTCCATGTTTCTATCTTGATGACCAGAGAAACTAGTTGATCTGTTAGACTGTTGGCCGGTACAAGACCTTATTTAAAGTGGTAGATATATATCTAAGATTGTCATTTTTGATACTTTTTAGTGGGAGAGTTTTTAAGAGATCCAATTATGGTCTGATTTAGTAAGAGGTCCCATGAGGTTTTCCGTGGCTAGGCCAACTATCGTGTTGGAGCTGGTGATAATTTTTTAAATTTTTGAAATTTATTTATTGATTTTAGAAAGAGAGAGAGAGATTTGTTGTTCCACTTATTCTTGTATGTGCCCTGGCTGGAGATTGAACCCGCAACCTTGGTTTATCAGGAAGACACTCAAAGCAACCGAGCCACCAGGCCAGGGCCTGGCGATATGTTTTTAGTACTTCCTTGGAATGCATCCTTGACCTCCAGCTCAGCACTGCAGGCACCACATTTGGCCTGATGAGCGGTGATTCTGCTGGCCCCCCACTCCCTATGTGATACAACGTCCCGCCTAACCTCAGCATCCACAGATACCCCAGAAAACTTCTTGAAAATAGAAAACAATAAGAATAACGAGCCCAGTCTGACACTAAAACTATTTTAAAGCTATAATAGTTATGTAATTTGTTATTAGGGAAAAATAGATCAATGAATAAAAATGAAGAGTTCATAAATGAAACCAAATTCATATGAGAATTTGGTACATGAAACGGTAGCACTTCAAAACAGCTAGGGAAAGGTAATTAGTCAATAAATGGTAGTGGAACAACTGGCTGATTGGAAAAAAAAGAAAGATAAAGCTGAATGTCTACCTCATTTATTACACTAACATCAATTCCAGATGGATCAAAGATTTAAATGTCAAAAAGAAACTATAAAAGTTCTGGAAGAATAAATGGCTAAGCGTATACACCAAGAATAGAGAATGTCTTTCTGAGAAGGGCCTCAAACCCAGGAGCCATAAAGAAAAAGATTGATAAGTTTGACTATGAAAATTCAAAATTTTTCTTGTAAAAAATACCATAAACTAAAAGAAATGACAAATGACAGTTGGGAAAATATTTAACTCATGTGACATGAAAGGGCCTAATTCCTTTCATTTTTAAGAAGTTCATGAAAATAAAATAAAGAAATGATAAACAATGCATGTCAGTAGTCAATTACCAAAGAGTGAAATAAAAATATGAAATATGAACATGTGCTCAATATTACTCATAAAGGAAGACATGCAAATTGAAAAGCAACAAGAGACTTTCTTTTTAACCCAGATTGTGAGAAACTAAAGTCGTGAGGCTCTGCTCTGAGAAGACCATGGAAAGACACGCACTGTTAGACGCTGAGCTGCGGCAAGGTATAGCAAACTGGCTCATTTCCGGAAGGAAACTTGGCAAAATTCATCTAATTGTAAAGGTACAGTTATAGACTGAAATTTTGTTTCCTGCCAAAATTCATGTGCTAAATCCTCAAGCCCCCTGCCCCCAATGTGGTTGTGTTAGAAGGTGAGGCCTTTGGGAGATAATTAATGGTATCTCTGCCCTTATAAGAGAGACTCCAAAGAGCTCCCTTTCACCTAGAGAGGTAACAGATAGATGACGATGATAGATACATAGCTAAACCATGTGAAAACACAGTGAAATAATGACCATCTATGAGCCAGAAAGGGGTTTTTACCAGACACTGAATCTGCTGACACCTTGATCTTGGACTTACCAGCCTCCAGAACTGTGAGAAATAAATCTCTGTTATTTATAAGTTGCCCAGTCTATAGTATTCTGTTATAGCAGCCTGAGTGGACTACGGCAGATACACATCATTTAACGTAGCAATTACTGTACTAGGAATTTATCTATATAAATACACTTACGGGTGTTGTTCAAAAAATGTGTACGAGGGTATTCATTGTGGCATTTTTGATAACAGCAAAACAAGGAGAAGAAGCCCACCAGTTAGGGGTTGCATAAAGTATGGGGCTCCCATGTGATGGAATCTTATGCAGCGACTACATTGTTTTGCACGTACAGGGATGGGGGAAAGTAAAGTGCGAGACTGTGGGTATAGCATCGTCTGCCAAGAATCGTTTTTATAAGGATCACCTATGTAGGCATCAATAGATAGATGATGATGATGCTAGATACAGAGATAGACAGATAGACATGCACACTGGTATAGACATAAACAAATCTTCCGAAATTCTGTGGCTCCCTTCGGGCAAAGGCACAGGCCTGAGGGACGCAGGCTTTCACATTTCGTTTTATATTTCGGTTTACTACTGGAAGTTTTCAATATAGAGATTAACTACATTCATGAATCAAAATATGAACATAGATTACCTGGGTAGTGAAATAATGGATTTATTTTCTTCTTCTTTAAATGTCTTTAGTTTTAAAAAAGATATTTTGTTTTCCCTGGCCAGGTGGCTCAGTTGGTTGAGCATCATCCTTTACACCCAAAGGTTGTTTAGGTGTTCAGTTCCTGGTCAGGGCACATACCTCGGTTTTGGGTTCAGTCATCAGTCAGGGTGTGAATGGGAGGCCATCGGTTGATTTTTCTCTCTCACATCAATGTTTCTCTCTCTCTCTCCCTCCCTCTTCCTTCCTCTCTCTATAAAATCAATAAACACATCTTTGGGTGAGGATTTAAAAATACATGTTTTGCAGGAGCAATAAAAAGATACCAGGTAAGGTCTTGACCCAATGGAATAGGCCTAAAGTGATGGCTTGTCCTATGCTAGAGCCCCAGGAAGAGGAGACTGTCAACATCTCAGAGTTTCCACCTGCTTCACATAGCAATGGTCTTCTCTACAAAACCATCAGGGAAATGGGCTTCAGCATCCACAGGGTTAAAATAAATCAAAGGAAATCAGGCTTAAAAAGAATGTCGTTATGATTTGTGCAAGCATTTCCTCCCTATAGATAAAATTGAGCGAGATGACAAAAACAGATACAGGCTCACCTCATGTCTTTGCTTCCCCTTCGCTTAGCTGGGAGACTAAGATGGCTCACACCCATCCTGCCTTCTCACGGGCCCTCTGTGCCCCGGGAGCCTAAACATGTAGCAGGTTTCAGGTGGATTGCAGAACCCCAGGAACATGGCCTGTGTCCACAGCTCATTCTTCTCTCCCTCACATCCCAGGTTTCTGACTCTTTCTCTTCATGCTCCTCCTGAAAGGCAATTCTGCAATCAGTTGTAGTGAGACCAGCTCCATGTGCAGCATCATGTGGGGTGCAAGAGATAGGAAAACAGAACTTCTACACCCAAATAGTCACTGGGTGCCTCTGAGGAACCTCAGGAAACAATAAGGCAGCCAGGCGACAATAGGGACCTAAACAAAGAATTTCAGCCAAGAATTTGAGATGGAGTAGATGGTGTCAGTTGACTAAACCAGCCTCCAGCTAACCTGCTCTTTATCCATACGTCAAGGGGCCGCCCCATTACACTGTTCAGGTAAAGAGGTATAAGCAGAAATCTTTGGGGGAAGAAAGAAAAGATTTGTAAGAAAGACAAACCCAGTCAGCATGCTCCTCTGATCTTTCGACCCTTTGCCCCATTTCTTCATTTGGGAATGTGGCCATGAGGCTGCAGGCGTAGTAACCATCTTAAAACCATGGCGACATGCGTGAGGTGAAGTCAGCATGTTAAGGAGGGAAGAGTGGAGGAAAGAAAGAATCGAGTCTCCGCTGACATTGTTGGGCCACTGCGCCATCACATCTGGGCTTTTCATTATGTGGGAAAACTAAGCTTCCCTTTTGTTTAAGTTACTGCCAATTAGTTGTTCTGTTATTTGCAGCCAAATCCGTTATTAACTGATTCTCCTGGTCTTAAGAGGAAGTAGCTCTTATATAGTGGAAAGTGCACCAACCTTGGAATTGAAAGATTTGGCTTCAGGTTTTAGTACGAAGGTTTACCAGGATAAATTATTACTTAACTTTTCTTGGTTTCTATCTCTGTGAGTACAAAATGGGGCTAATAAACTACTCAGACAGAGAGAGATCTGAAGACTCCATAGAAAGAGGAAGCAAAAGTTGTTGTGTATAATAGGTCTCAACTAAATAAATATCTGAAATTTTTTTTGTTGAGAACATGGAAGGACATCCAGGAGTTGAGGCCTACCCCTCCCTTTCTCCCTCCCTCCCTTCCGTCTTTCGTTCCTTCCTTCTTTCCTTCCTCCCTCCCTCTTTCTCTCCCTTTCTCTCTTTCTTAAAAGGTAAAGACTATTTCAAAGTCATCTAGAGAAGACATAATTTTGTTCTGATTTGCAGTGGAGAGATAATGGGTCCTGGTTTTTCAACCACTAAACCCACAAAGAGGATTGATGCGTTCTTCTACTCCCTTCCAAAGGGACAGAACACACAAAGCCACTGTGTGCTGAATCAGGAATCAGGAACTCTCTGGCCTGCCCTGTGTGTGTTCTCGGATGCTCTCCTAACGTCTCGGAACTTCAGTTTCCTCATCTCTAAGATGGGACTGCAAGGAAAGGGGTGGTAGATAGGAAAGGAGTTGCTTAGATAAGCTCTTGAGTACATTCTCGTATTTATTGGTTTCTTCTCGTCCCTGGGGCACAGGAGGGAACATTTGATTGCTCATTTATCCCATCAATGTCTATTGATGAAATAGATAACATCCCTTTTCCTGATGACGAGAGAGAAAGACAATAAATGAGCAAAGAAATGAAGGATCGAATCATTTCAGAAAGTGATAGCTGTGAGAAAAATAGGATGAGGTATTGGAAGAGGGCATGCCTGGGGGTCAGGGAGTTACCTGAAAGAGCTGGGTCAGGGAAAACCCCTCCGAGCTTACACCTGTATACTTAGTGGAGGTGAGGAGCCAGCCACACCCCCGTTCCCTGCTGGACTCTGACCTGATCCTTTCACTGACTACCCTGACTCGTCTCACTGCAGATGTCTTGCCAAGATGGCGTATGCTCCAAGTCCATGATAGCACCCTAATGAGCCAGGACCAGGGGACTTCATGACCCAGTAGAATCAAGGCAGGTATAGGCGAATCTGATGGTATCCAAAGGAGGGTATGAAGAGGCCAGCGGCTGCAGAAGCCAATCTAAGAAGGCAGGCAGAAAGACTGCACTTCTATTTTATCTATTTTTTTAAATGTTATTCTTTTCATATTTTATAGGGATATCCTTTATAATGAAAATGATATATTTTTGAGATAACAGTAATAGCAAACACTTAATAGTGTTTCCAGGTTTCTTAGACATTGTTCAGAGTTGTCAGCTGTATTAACTCATTTTTTATGACAACTTCTTGAGGGGCATCCTGATATTGTCTCCATTTTACAGGTGGAGAAACAGAGGCACAGTGAGGCAACTGATGTTTCCAGCTCGTGAGTGGCTAAGTGGGACTTGGAGCCAAGCAATCTCGTACCACAGCCAGTTCTCTCACTTAACCATTATGCTGTGCACAGTTTGTGTATAAAATCTGTGTGTTTTTCAGCATATCTACAGTTTTATTGGAAGTTCAAGTTCAAATTTTTTAGAAACCTTCTGTCAAATGGTTGAACACCATAGCATTGGCTATAGCGTAGGAGAAAATTGGGTTTAAATTCTTATTAAAAAACATTATTCCTGACCCTTGTTAAAGAAAGCAAGACAGACCTTATGGGGGGGAGGGGGCTACTTCACGGTGTTTAACAGCTGGGCTCCACTCTGAATACAACAAGGACAAGAGGAGATTTATAGCTGACAAGCAGGGTGTGGGTACTGGATGGGAAATTACCAGAGGAAACATGGCGGGTAAGGGAAATTTTGGGTAAACCAACTTCGATGGGGTATTTGCTAAATGCATGCCAGGTTGGGGGATGAGAAATTCGATTAGGTATCAAGGGTGGGGGGTATTCACTAAACTGACCCAGCAGGATTTTGGCTGAAACCGGATGCAACTGGCCAGGGACAGAGCCCAAGGATGAAGCCTAGTCAGAAAGAGGTTTTACAATGTGCCTGACTCAAGATTAAGGAAAGTCTTTGTCATAGCCCCTGACGTCACTCCCTTGTTGAGTTAATTTGGGTATGCTATCTAACACCTCGAAGCTTCAGATTTTATCTAAAAAGTACAGATAATAATATCTTCTTTACATATTACACATATTAAATGAAATAATGCTCAAGAAACATTTCACACACTCCTTGGTCTAGCAAGTGCTATTAATATCATTGTTGTTACGAAAGCTCTTGCTGGGGAATTAACTCATTCCTGATAAAACCAGGCTCTCAAACTCTTTTTTAAGAAGTGAGTGCTTGAAGAAATGGGCTCAAGAAACAAGTTACTGAGGCAAAAGAAGGGCCATTGGAGCTCAGGGGAGAGAAAAGCAAAGGCGATGCACCTGGGAGAGGAGAGGGGAGGGAAGAGAAAATCGCTGGCATGTTCCCGGGAAGGAGGGCACCAAGACTCCTTAAATGCCACGGATAAGTGTATAACTTGGCATGACATTACTGCAGTGCAGTTTGCAATACATATCAAAATATAAAACATGGCATATATATGAACTCAGTAATTTCATTTCTGAAAATGTATCCTAAGGAAATAATAGTACAAGAGTAGAAAGATGTGTCTGAGCCTGTCTGGTGAAGGACTATTTAATGTAGTAAAACTTGGACAGTAACCTTAATGTCCATCAGCAGGCGATTGGTTAAACACATAATGATATTCATATAGTAGAATGCTATACAGCCATTAAATGCATTCAGTGATATGTAAAAATGATGACATATTAAGTGCAAAAAGCAGGGCACAAAGTAATACATATAACATGATACTATTTCTGGGAAAACAAAACCAAAATTTAAACAAAATATCTGTTTTCATGTGTGGGTGACTGTGTAGGTACATGTGGAGGAAAGATAGCTAACTGTTAGCAGTATAACTCTACTTAGTCCTGGTAAAATAGTTGTTTGTACTCCTGACTAAGTATTTCCAGCTCCCAATCTTCAGGGTACATAGTAGGAATGTGCTTCCTACTCCATGCTGGCCAGGTGTGACCATGTGAGCATTTGGCCAATGCCGTAAGCTGAAGTACGTGTCGCTTCTGGGTCAAGTATTTAATTGTTGATATGAGACTTTCCACTGCTCGCTTCTTTCTCCCTCTGCTGCAGCAACCAGCAATGTTCCAAATGGCAAGTGGTAGCTCTGTCTACTTGGGTCCCAGGGCGAGAAAGGTGATGGCTTTGGAGGCAGACGTCCCAGCCAACTTTCTGAAATGATGATCATGTAGTTGGTGGGAAAAACATCGAGACTGGGAATTATTTGTTACCTCAGCAAAGCCTGATCTATACAGGTGTTCCTTGACTTTTGGTGAGGTTACATCCTGCTAAAACCATGGTAAGTTGGAAATATCATAAGTTAAAATGCATTTACTACACCTAACCTATTGAACATCATAGTTAGAGATCTTAAATGTGCTCAGGACACTTACATTGGCCTAGAGCTGGGCAAAATCATTTTGCTGCCACTGCCCAGCATCACAAGAGTGTATCTATCTTATGGCGTATCACTAGCTTGGGAAAAGATCAAAATTCAAAATTTGAAATATGGTTTCTACTGAATGCATATCACTTTTGTACCATCTCAAAGTTGAAAAGTCATTAAGTTGAACCATCCTAAGTCAGGAGCCGTCTGTACTCCTGATGACAGCAATTGTGGTGAGTTTCTATTTTCTTCTTTTACTTTAGTCATGATATTTCTGACTTTTCTCCTTGGGCTGAAGCCAAAATATGGGCAGGATTTGTGGGTTAGTCCCAAAGTCTTGGTACTGAAGCATCTAGATGAGAAGGACTCGTTCACCTCCTCATCCAGGACGACCATGGGCCAGACCCCTGCCACAGTGGGTGGTTTGCTGGGGATGGAGGAGAAAAAAAACCAGTGTGAAGAGGAGCAGGCAGGGCAAACTGCACACAGCAGCACTGCCTTACCTGAGCACAGGCCCGGCCTGTCAGGAGGCTGGAGGATTAAGGACACCCATTATCATGACAGAAAGTAAATATACAAAACTGGGCTTGCGTTTATGGGAAATGCCTAGTGTTAGTGCCAGCCTGGTCTGAAGTGTAGAACTTCCCATCACAGAATAAAAAAGCCCTCCTCTCTGCATTCTCCACTGATCCACAGGCTGCTACCAGAACAATCCTTCCAAACAGCAATTTGATGGTATCGCTTTTCTGCCCCCAAACCTCCCCTTCCAATACAAGGCAATGTCAAATATCCCCTACGCACCCTGTAATGAGGCTAGGAATAGCTCAGACTTATTTCTTCCTCCCTTTCCTCAGGTTCTTCCCCCTCCCAGGAATGTCCCCCATTCCCCCTTACACCACACCCTTTCAGACTTACCTAGCCCTCAGCATCCCAGATGTGTCCCTTCACCTGCAGGTAACTCTCCTGATGGTCACAACCCCAGGAAGAAGAGCCCTCAGAGCCCTGAAGCATTTACTTTCTCTCCAGTAACCTGGACTACACTGTTCACCTACCACTTTGTTTTTATTTGTTTTTTTTTTTATTGATTGATTTTTAAAGAGAGAGAGACGCAGGGTGAGAGAGAGAGAGAAACATTGACTTGTTGTTCCACTTATTTATGCATTCATTTGTTGATTCTTGTATGTGCCCCAACCCGGAATGGAACCTGCAACCTTGGCGTATTGGATGACACTCTAACCAACTGAGCTACCTAGCCAGGGCTCACCTACCACTTTCCATGCAATTCACCTGGCAGCTCTCCTTGCGGGCAGGGACCATGTCGGATGTATCTTTGTTCAAATGCCCGTACTGCAGACAAGAACCTGCTCCACAGACATTTGGGCCATACTCAAATCAGGGCCCCCTGTTCTGGGAGGAAGAGGGTCACTGTCCACTACCTATGAACCCTGCCCCTCCACCCCACAGCTCTGCCTTCAGAAAACCTCCCCACAAGCAACAGTTTCTCCAGGGCTTCGGAGGGGCTTGGGAGACACATGGACTATTTCAAGGTCTTTCTTTGGGTCAGTTCTTGAAGTTGTAGTACTATCAGGAAAAAACATTACGTATATATTTTTAAAATTATGGTATATTCCATCTAGTGTTTTGCCTAAAGAATGATAAGATGATACTTTAAAAATTAAGGGGAAGGACCCATGGGCATGGACTAAGAGGTGTGAGGATGATGGGATGGGGTGCATGTCGGAGGGGGTAAAGGGGGGAAAAATGGGACAACTGTAATAGCATACTCAATAAAATAACAAAAAAAATTAAGGGAAAGGAAAATCCTCAACAAAATCCTCAATTGTATTGTATTAGATTTGCCACAAACCTTTGGGAACAGCTGACATGATCTTTAAAACTCAAAATGATCCATCAGGATGGCTACTTTTAAAAAACCCATAGAAAATAACAAGTATTGGTGAGAAATTACAACCCTTATGCACTACTGGTGGGAGCATAAAATGGTGTACCCATTACAGAAAACAGTATGTCCATTCCTCAAAAAATTAAAATAGAACTACCATGTGATCCAGCAATTCCACTTCTGGGTATACGCCCAAAAGAATCTAAAACAAGGACTTGAATAGATATTTGTACACCGATGTTTACAGCAGCATTATTCACAAGAGCTAAAATGCAGAAACCATCCAAATGTCCAATAACAGACGGATGGACAAACGTGGTTTATATGTACAATGAAATATTATTCAGCCTTAAAAAGGAAAAAAATTCTGACGTATGCTACCACATGGAGGAATCTTGAAGACATTATACTAAAGGAAATAAGCCAGTCATGAAATATCAAATACCATGTGATTACACTTATACAAGATACCTGGATTAGTCACATTCTTGGAGACAGAAAGTTGAAGCATGGTTGTCAGGGATTGTGGGGGGCAGGGAGTTACTTTTAATGAGTGTGGAGATTCTGTGTAGAAAGATGAAAAAGTTCTGGAAATAGACTGTGGTGATGGTTCAAACATTACGACTGTTCGGTACTTAATGCCACTGAACCATTTTAAGTAAAAAATGCCATTTTTACTTAAAATGGTCAATACAGTAAATTTTATGTATATTTATTACAACGACAAAAACCAAAGAGATAGTGATAGACTTTTTAAAATTCAAGAAATTGCAAGGAACAACTTGTATATTCACTGAACATTTTTAAAATGAAACAGAAGATGAGAGAAATTTTCTTCCAGGTCAGATAGAACACGGTCCTGTTACTTCTCACCTTGCTGTGGGAAAACTCCCCAAAGTCCTCCTTCACCAAGGAATTGGTTGGGTCCACTGTAGACACATCACCCGTGGCCTTGGAAACTGAGGATTAAATGAGTCTTTACAATTTTGTCTCCTTCAGATTAAATGAGTCTTTACAATTTAGTCTCCTTCCTATTCTAAATGGGACGATAAAGGCATGTTAGTTTATTGATTCAGTAAGCATTATTCTTGTAGTCCAGAGCTGGTCAGTCATGACCTATACTTGTAAGTCTTTTTTTAAAAATATTTTTTATTGGTTATGCTATTACAGTTGTCCAATTTTTTCCCCTTTGCCTCCTCCACCTGGTACAACTGTCCTTCCAGCAATACCCCCTTAGTTCATGTACATGGGTAGTGCATATAAGTTCTTTGGCTTCTCTATTTCCTATACTATTCTTAACATTCCCCTGTCTAATTTGTACCTATCAAGTATGCTTCTTAATCCCTGTAACTTTTCCCCCATTCTCCCCTTTCCCCCTCCCCACTGATAATCCTCCATGTGATCTCCATACCTATGATTCTGTTCCTGTTCCAGTTCTTTGCTTAGTTTGATTTTGTTTTGGTTTTTTTAGCTTCAATTGTTGATAGTTGTCGGTTTGTCATTTTATTATTTATAGTTTTGATCTTCTTTTTCTTAAATAAGTCCCTTTAACATTTCATATAATAATGGTTTGGTGATTATGAACTCCTTTAGCTTTACCTTGTCTAGGAAGCACTTTATCTACCCTTCAATTCTAAATGATAGCTTTGCTGGGTAGAGAAATCTTGGTTGTAGATTCTTGCTTTTCATGACTTTAAATGCTTCTTGACAGCCCTTTCTTGCCTGCAAACTTTCTTTTGAGAAATCAGCTGATAGTCTTATGGGAACTCCTTTGTAGGTAACTCTCTTCTTTTCTCTTGCTGCTGTTATTTTAATTTTGGTATTTTAATTATGATGTGTCTTGGTGTGGCCCTCTTTGGGTCCAATTTGTTTGGGACTTTCTGTGCTTCCTGGACTTGTATGTCTATTTCCTTAATCAAATTAGGGAAGTTTTCTTTCATTATTTTTTCACATAAGCTTTCAATTTCTTGCTCTTCCCCTTCTCCTTCTGGCATCCCAATGATTCAGATGTTGGACTTGTGAAGATGCCCCAGAGTCTCTCTCTTTTTTTTTTTAATTCTTGTTTCTTCATTCTATACTAATGGAATGTTTATTTCTTTCTTATGTTCCAAATTATTGATTTGAACCCCAGCTTCCTTCCCTTCACTGTTGGTTCCCTATGGATTTTTCTTTATTTCACTTAGTGTAGCCTTCATTTCTTCTTTTGTGTGTTTGCCATACACAGTGAGTTCTCTGAGCATCCTTATTACCAGTGTTTTGAACTCTGCATTTGTTAGGTTGGCTATCTCCATCTCAGTTAGCTCTTTTTCTGAAGTTTTGATCTGTTCTTTCATTTGGGCCATATTTCTTTGTCTCTTCACTTTGGCAGCATCCCTGTGTTTGTTGCTGTGTATTAGGTAGAGCTGCTTTGACTCCCTGTCTTGGCACATCTGTTACATTGCAAGGGGTGGAGCCTTAGGTGTTCACAGGGGCGGGGCAACCTGCTTTGCCGCTTTATGGTGCTGTATATGGGGGAGGAGCTGGAGAGGTAATAATGCTGCTGGGTTGGCCCTGCTCCCATTTTGAGTAACCACACCCACTTCCTACATGCAAGTGGTTCCCCTCTAGCTGTTGTCCTGGTGGTGGTTCTTAGAGTGAGTGGGCTTACATATGTTCTAGAACTGTGGGGGCCTTTTGAACAGCCTCTCCTGAGAGACCAGCAGTTTCTTCTGCTGCCCTAATCCCCACTGGATTTTTATAGCCAGAAGTTATGAGGCTTTATCTTCCCTATGCTGGAACCCTGGGCTGTGCAGTTGGGCCTGGGGCTGGGATTGCTCCCACCCCAGGTGTCCCTCCTGGTTTTTATCTACCACATGAGTATGTGGGACTGCCCTTCCCACCGGCCACTGCCTTGCCACCACCACTGCCTCACCTCTGCCCCCACACCAGGTCCCCTCTATCCTGGCTCCCCATCTCCACCCCTCCTACTCACCTGGATGAATATTTATTCTTTAAATCCTTGGTTGTCAGACTCCCATACAGTTTGATTTTCTGGCAGATCTGGGTGTTTTTTGTTTTGAGGTTAGTTGTGATCCTTTTTATGGTTGCACAAGGACATGAAGCATGTCTACCTATGCCTCCATCTTGGCCAGAAGTCGTGCTTGTAATTCTTTACTGCCACTCCTAAGGCCAGCATTGCTGGTCAATTACAAATTTTTCCCACTGAGAACAGATATAGATTCAGAATCCCTCTCAACACTTCTCTGTAACTGTATACTAGTAAATGGCTGTTGCATAAGACAAATGCAGTTTGCCATCTCCAGGTTATGGAGAAGCCCCCTCAGAGCTCGCAGCCAGCTGGCATCACATTTAAACCCAAGGCAGGGTTAGGCATCAGGAGCTGGGGCCTACTGGAGAAGGAGGGGTGAGTGCTGACTATTGCATTCAGTAAGTAAATGGTGGATGCGGCCTCACAAGATTCCAAAGCCAGGCTTAGCCATGAGCCAACTCTTTAAGCAAGTCTCCAGTGGCAGGCAAGTGCCAATGAATAAACGAAGATACAATTCAAAATCAACATTAACCTGATTTTCCTCTGCAGTGTGTATAAGATTATGTAATGTAGGACTTGAGGAAGACAAACAGAAGCCCCAGGAGTCTGCTGTGCGTTGGTGCGGACCTTCTTCACTAGTGTTTTTCTTGGTTTAGAGAAACTCAGAAGGCGGAAGGCTCCTTATGGGACTTCCATGTTCAGTGCTACTGGATTCTCTCTTTCCCCCCATCTGGTTCTGAAGGCACATCCCTGTTCCCCTTCTCTGCGTCCCTCAAATTTCCCCTGAAGTCCTTTCCCAGTCCTCTTCTCCACCCAGAGGTAATCATTATTCTGGCTTTTATTATCATTGATTAGTTTTGCCTGTTACAGATTTCACATGAAAAAATCAAAGCGGTTGCACTATTTTGTGTCTTTTTTCTTTCATTCACATAATTCTTTGATACTCATTCATGGTTTTCCATGTATCCATAGTTTGTTCTTTTCTTATTGCTAAAATATTTCACCACGTTAATGTGCCACACTAGATTTACTCACTCCACTGCCGATGGACACTTGGTGGTTTCTGGGTTTGGGCTATGATGGATTAAGGGGCTATAAACATTCTTATATAGCAATTGTTGAAGTCTTTTGCTGATTTTTAATTGTGAACTTTTTGTTATTTTAACATTTATTTATTCGCACACACATAGGTATGTATTTCATGTGTATTTCGTGTGTGTGTGTGTGTGTGTGTGTGTGTGTATTCTGGATTCAAATCCTGACCTATTTGTTTTCCTGATGAAGTTTTTGATAAACAACTTTAATCAATTCCAATTTATTAACTTTTTAGGACTACTGCTTTTTGTGTCCTGTTTAAAAAATCTTTACCTATCCCAAGGTCACTAGGGACAGAAATCACACATTTTTTCTTCTAGAAAATTTCAGCTTTATGTCTATATCCACTTTGCATTAATTTTTCTACACTGTGTGAATAATGATTAAGTTTTTTAAATACAAATATGTGCTCCAATATCATTTATTGAAAAGGCTAACTTCTCTCCACTGAATAAAAAAGAGCATTTTCCATAAATCAAATGACTGTATATGAGTGGGTCATTTTATAGCCCCTCTATTCTGCTCTGTTAATTCGTTTTCCTATCCTTGTGCCACTATCACATTATCTTAATGATTGTAACTTTATAGTGATAGTCCAGGAAGTGAGAGGGCCAGAGATTGAGTTCAGTCACGTGCCCAATGATTCAATCATGCATGCCTACATAATAAACCCTAATAAAAACTCTGGACACCGAGGCTTGGGTGAGTTTTCCCTGATTGGTAACCGTGCATCAATAGGCTGGTCGCGCGATGCGTCCTAAGGGACGAGGAGGCTTCACGTCTGGGACTCTCCCAGACCCCACCTCATGTGTCTCCTCATTTGGTCAATACTGGTTCGTATCCTTTATAATAAAACAGTAATAAAAAGTAAAGCACTTGCCTGAGTGCTGTGTGTGATTCTAGCAAGTTATTAAACCTAGGAGAATAGTGGGAACCCTTGAATTTGTAGCCACCTAATCACAGACGTGGGTTTCCTGGTAACCTCGTAGCTGCTGACTGCAGTGAGTGGAATTTTGTGGCTAGCTAAGCCCTTAATCTGGGTTGTCAACCTCAGAACTGCATTGCAGGCACATGCACATTGAGGATTGTTATACTTTTTAGGGAACTGGCCCCTTTAACATTTTGCAATGCCCCTCTTTATCCCTGATAATTTTCCTTGATCTGAAGTTGGCTTCATCTGAAATTAATATAGCTACTCCAGATTTCTTTTGATCAGTGTTAACATGTTCTATCTTTCTCTACTCCTTTACTTTTAATCTATCTGTGTCTACAGTTTTCCTGTTGAAAACATAGAGTGGGTGCTGTTTTTCTGTGAAATCTGCTTGGAAAAATCTCTGTCTTTTAACTGATGTATTTAGACCACTGGCATTTAAATTGATTGTTGACATAATTGAATTAATAGATACCATATTTGTAGCTAATTTACATTCATTCATCTTCTGTGTATTATTTTTGCTTTCCATTCTTCTGCCATCTCTGGTTTTAACTAAGCATTTTATATGATTTCATTTTTTCTTCTGTTTTAGTATATCAATTATACTTCCTTTTAACATTTTTTAGTGGTTACGATAGAGGTTCGCAATATACATTTTCAATGAAAACAAGTCCACTTTCAAACAACATTATACCACTTCACAGATAGTGTGAGTACCTTGAAATAGCATGTTTCCAATTCCTCCTTCCTGTCCCTTTCAGTGTTACTATCATTCCTTTCAGTTATCCATAAGCTACAGTTACCCAATACATTATTGCTATTATTATTTTGAACAAACTGTTATGTTACATCAATTAATAGTTAAAAAATTAAAGGCTTTATTTTACCTTTATTTATTCCTTCTCTAATCTTTTTTTCTTGATGTACTTTAGTTTTGTTTTTTGACTTATATAATTTTCCTTCTCTTTGAACATTTTTTTAACATTTCTTACAACATAGGTCTACTGGCAACAAATTTCTTTAATATTTGTTTGGTTGACAAAGTCTTCATTTCTCTTCTGAAAGATAATTTCACTAAATGCAGAATTCTGGGTCGGTGGTTCTTTTTTTTTTTTTTAACACTTTAAATGTTTCATTCCACCTCTTTTTACTTTTATGGTTTCTGAAGAGAAGTCTGTTGTAATTCTTACCCTTTTTCTTCTGTTGGTAAATTGCTTATCTTCTCTGGATTCATTCAGAATTTTATCTTTATCTTTGACTTTCTGTAGTTTGAATATAATATACTTAAGGTGTTGGGTTGTTGTTTTGTTTTTGGTATTTATCCTGTTACTATTCTCTAAGTTTTCTGGATCTGTGGCTTGCTATATTGGAAAATTCTTAGCCATTTTTACTTCAAATAGCTTTGTCCTTTCCTTTGTTCTCTTCGTGTTCTCTTATGTGTATGCTATACCTTTATTAAAGTTCTCTAGTTCTTAGATTCTCTTTCTTTTTTATACCTTTTTTTTATCCTTGCATTTCAGTTTTTGAAATTTTTATAGACATAACTTCAGGCTCACTGATTCTTTTTCTAGGTTGTGTCCAGTCTGCTGGCAGGGCCATCGAAGGCATTCTTCATTTATTTTATAGCATTTGATTCCAAGCATTTCCTTTTGCTTAGAGCCTTAATATCTCTTCTTACATTACCCATCTGTTCTTGCACATTGTCCACTTTTCCACTGAAGCTCTTAGCATATTAATCACAGTTATTTTAATTCCAAAATCTTTGCCATGCCTGCATCCAGTTCTGACGCTTACTTCATCTTTTCAGGCTGTTTTTTTTTTTTTGCCTTTAGTTGTTTGTTTTTTTTTTTAAATTGAAAGCCAGACATATCATGTTGTTACTGAGTAAGATAAGCCTTTAATGGGAAGTTTTGTATTTATCTGACTAGGAGTTAAGGTGGTGTCTGTCTGCTATTTACTGTAGCTGTGGTGTCAGAGGCTAAAATTTTCTCTAGTGTCCTTGTTTTTGTCTCCCCTGTTGCTTTGTGTTTTTCTAGAAATTTCTTAAATAAGGTCTGAGGGCTGCAGTTCTTTTAGCTGTAATGCTCTATTATTGTACAGGAGTTGGACTGATGTGGTAGTAAAGTGGGGGTGGGGGGAGTTTTCTATAGTTCTATAATTAGGTATCAGTCTTTCAGTGAATAGGAGTTGGGTGTTTCCCTTTCCCCAGGGTGGTTAGGCTTTGGTAAAACCTCAGTAGATTAGACACTTGTAAATTAGCTTCCCTTGAGGGTAGGTCTTGTAGAGGAGAACAGTGAACTCTGGTTGTATTTCAAAATGGTTGCTTCTCCCCTCCCCCTGCTGGAAGCCTGAGGGGAGTTTTCTTCAGTCCTCACAGCAACAGATAGGATGCCTGGAAATAAAACTCACAACTGTGTGAAGGCCTCCCTAAAACTGGGTCCCGTCAGAATTTCTAACTCTCATGCTTGTCCACACGGAGCCTTCAGTAATTTGTCAGTTAAAAATGTCCTACCAGCCCTGGTTGCGGTGCAGTTTTCTGCTCCGTGTAAGTTGTGGTCCCCTTTCTTTCCTGTGCTCGGGGCACCAGTTTCCCCTGCAGCCACAGTTCTCTCAAGGAGATCAAGGGAAGGTTGTTGATTTTTAGTTGGTTCAGCTTTTTTCTTGCCATGAGGATAGGACTGACAACTCCTAAACTATTTACACATCGGACCAGGAACCACAAGTTCACCAAGTCTATTTTTGAAATTTAAATAATGAGCCACCATATGCCCATATTAGCAGGAAGTAGAAAGTCTTTATCTTGGAAACTCCCACTATATTGTCCTAGAATCCCAGTACTTCATCAAGTTAGTGGACTTTTCAAATATCCTACAGGAAGGAACTACAGAATCTGACCAGGTCACTTACAAATTTCCATTTTAAGCCCTTGTTTCTATCACTGCAATGACTATGTTAAACGATGTCTCCATTGAATAGATGTGGCTCTTCCAGTCCAATGCATCCCTCCCTACTGCTACCATAATGATGTAGCAGACTGTTACTTTTTTTTTTTAATCCCAATGTCATGTGTGTGCATGTGTACTTCACCCTTGGACTCCTGAGTTTATAACTGCTCTACTCACACATTCGCCACTGTTCCAAAGTGAACGTACCATGCCAGGTAGATAATTCAATGAGGGCATCTACAAACCCACATATCCCTATCTTCACGGTAAATTCCCTCTCATGTGAGCTTCCTTTCTTATAAGTGGACCTCACTAAGAGCCACCTCAGTTAATCATACCTTCAGAAGGAAAGTGTTCAGATCTTAATCTATTTGCTTAACCCACCTGCTATCCAGAGACTAGCTCTGTATTCCAAGGGATGTGTAGAGAGATAGCATAGTTGTGGCACCTGTGGATCTTCAGTGGACACTGATACTGAAGCCAAAAGGTTTGTATTTTCACAGAGCTGGAAGCATCTGTGAATTTCCATCTAGCATTTCCCACCAAAATAGCCCTTTACCAATGCTGAAAACCCAATTCCCTCGCCTCTGGTTCGTTGGATGACTATGAGGTGTAATGAACAACCGAAGGCTCTTCTGTGGGATCAGGGTGAAGCTGCCCCACATCCTTGCTTGGTTTCCTTCCTTTCCTTTTCCTGCTTCCTCCACATTCTATCCATGTCCCTTGGAAGCACCTTCCTAATCAACCATTTCCTCGTGGTTCTCATCTCAGAGTCTGCTCCTAGAAAACTCAACTGAAGCCATTGTCCAAAGGGTTCAGGGTGGCGAATGCCTTCCAGTCCTACATGTTCATAGCCAGAAAGGCCCCCTTAATTTAGTTTCAAAGTGATCTGCTTTCTCCAACAGAAGTGGCTGACACTGTTTAAATGGCAGCTGCTCATACAAACAAACTTTCCTCTTCCTGCCTAACAAATTCTTTGTCATTGGCTGCTTCCAATCTCTTTACTTAATATTTTTCTTGTGACTAACCCCTTAGAGGCTGAAAAGGTCAGGGCCCATGGTAGCCAAATAATTCATTTAGTTGACCACTTGTATTCAAGAAAGCTTGCTTGAATATTCCCTCTGAAATCAGTGAGACTTTCTGCCTTCTCTTTTTCTAGCCTCTCCTTTTCTCTCTCAGAGCCTTCATTCAGGCAAAAAATGCCCTGGCCGGGGTGGCTCAGTGGATTGAGCACATGCCTATTAACTAAAAGTTGCTGGTTTGATTCTCAGTCAGGGCACAGGCCTAGGTTGTGGGCCAGGTCCCTGGCTGGGGGCATGAGAGAGGCAGCCAACTTATATTTCTCTCTTGCATTGATGTTCCTTTCCCTCTCTTTCTCCCTCCCTTCTCCTCTCTCTGAAAATAACTAAATAAATTTTTTTTAAAAGTGCAACCTATCTCTCTCCCCACTTGCCCAGTCAAACCCTATTCATGAGAAATGATTAAATCCATCAGTGACTGAAAGGAAGTTTCTATTTTTCTTTTCTCAGTAAGAGATGGGGAGGGTTGGGTCAGAGTATTTAATATATACTCTTTTTTCATGTAATGAAAAGCTTTGGGTGGTATTCAAGGTATTTCAGAGATAAGACAATAAGTATAGGGAGGAGAATTTTGGAGCACAAGGACCCTTAAAGATCCCCCACCCCCAGCCCCACATCTGTCACTGGTAAGTGAAAGTTGGTTGCAGGCAATTTCTTATTTAGGGAGTTTGTAGATTAATCACAGTGTAAAGGGGGAGTAGCGCCCTCTGCCCCCATCTCTGTACCTCACCTGGTGCTGATAAGAGCTCAGGATCAAGTAGCTTCGGCTTTTTCTCAGTAACGCTGGTGGCCAGGGAAAGTCCACATGGAGCGCTGGGCAAGGCATCAGGTTCACAGGAGACAATTTTGGTTTAAGTCTTGGCTTTGCACTTGCTGGTTGTGTGACTCTAAGAAAGTCACTAAAGCTCTCTGTGGTTCCTGTTTTGGGAAATAAAATGAACCTAAGAATACTGACCTCTAAGAGCTGTTGTAAAGCACAGAAATGAGATCAGGCATGTACAATGGTTGGTACCAGGTAAACACCTGAGAAATACTCATCCCTCCTCTGCCCCCCTGCACTGCAGTAAATGACATTGGGTTTATCTAAGATATGGTTCTGCTTCCCTGGTTCAGAAACTGACCCCCAATTAACTCCCACAATTAAGATTCTGGAACATCAAAATTAGAAGGTATTTTCTACATCTTGTTCAATACTTCCATTTTGCAAATGATGAAACTGAGACTTAGAAGGATCAGGAACCTTGTTCAGAAGCCTGCTGTTCCTCCTCGACTGCTCTTTGCCCCACATCTCGTTAATTATCACATTTTAGAAGTTTGTGTTTACAAATCCAGGTTAATGTTTAGCTGTTTGCATCTCCAGTATGATTTTGGGAGGAGTTGCCACGTGGGATTATTTCAGGTATGACAATGACCTCTCAGAAGGCCAGTGCTATGGAATCCTCACGGCTCTCCAGAGGTGCCAAACTGGTGCACGGCCACAGGCCACGGGTCCCAGATACTTCTTTCTTGCGAGAGGGCTGTTCTCTCCAGAAACCCTGGTAGAAAAGCATTCTTTCATGGACACAGTTGTGAGGCTCGAGGAGAGAGTGTCTGAGAGGCTGAAGCAGCTCATTTGTCTTTCTGATCTCTAGTGGCCGGCTTTACTGGACATTTGTGCCCAGGGAAGGCGGCCTGCCCTCTGTCCCGGCCTGAGGGTCTGTTGGATATCCAGAGACCCAGATGCGTGCCTTCAAGGTCAGAGGCCTCAAGCAGCCTCAAGAGCTTCCTCTCCAGTCAGCTTGCTCTTTTCTGCAAAGTAGCCCCACCTGGGCCTCAGGGCGCCCCAGTGCCTCCTTGGGGACTAAATTTATGAAAACAGCCCAATCAGAATACAGTCAGGAGGGTCCAGCAGCTTCCAGAAGAGTTGTCCTCACAGTGCGGAATGCAGTGAATTCTACCAGGCGGAACAGGGGACACATGACTGAAACACCTTTGGAGCCTTGTCCAGTCACAGCGCCCCACACTGTATAGCACCCACTGCACTGCCTCCCATCACTCTCCAGCTTCTGGGAGAACCTTGGGAGGAGACTTCAAATTCTGAATGTTGGTAGGACGGTAGGTATCAGGATCTGGGTGGGTAGAGAGGACAAATTTGAAAATACCCCCCAGATGATTCTCATGAGCTGCCCCTACCCCCTAGGGTTGCCAACTGCAGCAAATATAAACACAGGACACCCAGTTACATTTGACTTTCAGATAAACACTGAATACTTTTTAGCATAAGTATGCCCTATGTGATATTGGGGACATACTTATACTAAAAACAAATTGTTGTTTATCTGAAATTCAAATCTAACTGGGTATCATGTATTTTTCTTGCAACTCTCCCATCCTTTCCATCCTCAAACACAAAAGTGACATTTTCAAATACCGTTCTAAAAAAATACACTCACTGTCAAAAATGCAGAGAAATATGAAAAATAAAATTAAAAGCAGTCATAATTTTATCATCCAGAGTTGTTAACCAATGTTAGCATGTTAATATTAGTTTTATTTTAAAAATACATACGCATACACACATATACACTCCTGTGTGTGTGATTTACTGTCAGTTATATATTTATAAAATTTGGATTACACCAAACATCCAAATATTCAGTTTTATATTATGCTTTCCCCCTATAACATTATGTATATTATATATGTATATATACATAATATATTATATATATATATTTTGCTTTATTTCACAGTACCTGGCATAAAATAGGTGCTCAATAAATGTTGGAATAGATGATTTGCTTTTTTAGATATTTCTACTCCATCCAATTCCAAAAAGTTTTGAAATTGTGCGCAGAGCTGCATATATTATTAAAACACAAATATAAATGAGGAAATCCGGGGAAGAGAATATAAAGATAGGAAAGTAAGATAAAATAAGAGTTAAAATGAGGGGCTAGAAATCCTTAATGAGTAGTTTTGAATAGAGGTGAATTACAAGGTCTTCTAGCAACCAGTGAGGAGAGAGCAAGGATCAGTTGCTAGGTTCACAGAAATAAAATTAAGAATAATAACAAGAAGCCAGTGGCTCAGGAAAAGCCAAGCTATTTCTGGTATTGAATCTAAGACATTTTTCGGGTCTTCATAAAGAGATTTTCTGTGAGATGGTATATAACAACATCCCTAAAACAATTCATTTGTGAGTTTCAAATGGCTATTTCTTGAAACACCCCTGGGAGCATTATCTGGCATATCTGATCATGACTCCATCAGGGTGACTGGGCCAGGGAGGGGAAGGCAAAGCAGGCCATTCTGATCTACAGCTTGCTGGCGGCCACAGTGAAGAGCAGGAGAGGGACCAAGATGGAGATTGAGGAGCCATGGAGGATGGAGCTGGCTAAGACCCTAGGTTGGTGAGCCAGGCACGTGCGTGTGTTTGTACACCTTTGGAAAGGAGTAACTCCAAAGGCAGGGGGTTCCTTCCCCCCACAGCCTGTGCGGAGCAATCTTCTGCCCTCCTGGAACAAAACGACAGGGAGGGAGGCCTCCACAGAGGAGGGGAATCTTCAGGAAGTGCTATTGTAAGCACCTCATATTTCAGCTCTGAAGAAAGCAGCCAAGCTCACAAAAATGTGCGCCGTTAGTGGTGGGGTCGTCCTGAGCCTACACGAGGCTCCATCACAGCCATCCATTTCCTGGGCCATAAAAACGTGCTCTTGACTGAGGGCTGACGTACGAGGTGACAGGGAAGGAAATGGCTTCCTTTGGCTGTGTGTGTGTCCCAATTCACAGCCCCCCCCCCAAAAAAAAAATTAGCAAGGGCAGATGCCTCCACCGCTATTGCATTTAGGACAGACTCCCAGTGACTTCTTCATGGGTGAGAAAACTTGGTTTGAAAAAGAAAAACATGATGAATTCAAAACAGAAAAGTAACATCTCTTTTTAAAATTTTTTTTATTTTTTTAATGATTGTCAGCACAGTTTAAACTCACTGGATTTTCTACCCAGATCTGTGTATGCAGACATAACACATGCTACACTCTCCTCACGTCAAGCAAGCGCTTTTGCCAAATACGTGGTCTCGTTGAATTCTGAAGGGTGGCTTTTAGAAGGAAAAATGATGGCTTGGTGAAGGTTAAGTGACAAAGCCATGCAAGGGGGTTCCCAAATCCCCAGCTTCTCAACTCCTAGCCGAGAGCTCTTTGCATATGACCTCCACGGAGCATCTCGGGCTGTGCTTGATGCTATAGCAGCAGGAACCCAGTGAGTGTTCCTTCCCCCACCCCCACCTTTCTCTTTTCTGTCTTCAGGCTGAAGAATACATTCTGACTTAAAATTCTGCACATATTTGTTGGAGGTGCTATTGTAGTCAAGGGGGAGGAGGGGATAGAGGTTTGGGGCAGGGCAACAACACAGTGCCAACCAATGCTGACCCTCAACAGATTACTCCTTAAGCAAATGTCTCCCGAAGGTCCCTCTGTCCAATGAACAGACCTAGCCCAGGGAGGGCTGCCTGGTGCTACAAAGGACTATACAAGACATATAATTCTAGCCATTTTTTAAATGCAGAAGAACACAAATATCTACAGGGGCCTCAAGGTGAACAGGATGGGACATAAATGCAATCCGATCAGTGCCTCAAGTATAAAAAAATAGGTTAAGGTCCTTTCAAAGGATTTCAGCACCAAAGGTTGGAACAAAAGAGGTTTTGCTTTCTAGTAGCCAGAACACCCTGTTAACCAGATTGGGCCATTCCCTGACACTTGTCTATTTGCAGACTGTGATCCCTAAGTCTCCTTCTAGCTAGAAAACTCCCCAACTATGATTACCTCCAATATATGAGTTCTTTTCTCTGCACTTACTCCCGAATGGTCGACATCGATTTGCAACGTTAATGAAGTAAGTACCCAACTATCCTTGTTCATGAGCTATTACCTCGGTATTGATTGTAGCCTTAATTGACAATTACTTGAATGGGTCAGGCTACACCGAGCATTTATTAATTTTCTGTTGTGATGCTCATTACTAAACTTCATTGCATTCATGTAACAGTGTAAACTCCCCACTGTGGCTAACTGAACTGGAAAATTCCACTGGCCATTCCCAAGCCTGTTTATCCTAGAAAATAAAGAATTTTGTGTTGTTAAATTTGATATCAGGAGTCTAGGTGTCAATTCTGAGGAAAGAGAATTGTGACTTTGGCTGTGACAATAAATAGAATTTGTCGAATTATTTTTCCTTCACTGTTATTTCAGAGGACGTGTGTTATCCAGAGACTTGCTTCCCACCCCCACCCCCGCCCCTTGCTGCCTAGGGAAACACTAAACTCCATGCTATTGTAAAATTATATTCATTTTTCTAGCTCCTTTTCTTTCTTTCTTTCTTTTTCTTCTTTTTAAATTAGGGATGGGGAAGGCACAGCAAGGTAGAGGAGATTATGTGGTTTCAGGAATTTTCATTTCCTTCAGCTGAGTCCTATAAATAGATTTTTTTTTTTTTTGGCCACTCTCTCAAACAAAATCTGTGGCTTCAAACCTTCTTAAAATAATCAAAATATATTAATTATCAAGACCCTGTTGAAAATGAAAGTCAGAGCGTCTTCCCAGGGAGCTGTAATAAAAAGGAAGGGCTTGCTTTCTAGTACACATTTATATATGGCTTCTCTCCGAGGCGCATTTGGGTGTCATTTCCCTCTCCTGGCTAGGTTTCAGAAATCAGAAACAGCTCTGGCCTCTGCTTCTTCGAGAGCCTCACACTAGCCTTCTTTCAGCACCCTAACATGTCCTCGACCATCTCTAAACATGTCGGGATTGTAAATGTGCGTGTTGGGCTGAATTACAACCACATTTGGAAAATGGGAAAATGTAATTGTAGGGGTAATTCTTTCTGATTTGTGGCAGGAGCCAGCTGAGTTTGGGACACATGATGGGAGAAGACGTCGGGGAAGTAAAACACATTTTCTTCACCCTCTCAGGTTCAGGAACAAGGACCTGAAAATTAAACTAACAAAAGACAGGTTAACAGGAGAATATTAATACATATTAAATTTAATTGTATGTGCTTGGAGGCCTCACAGAAAAGAAGTGAATACACAAGGAAGCAGTTAGACTAGGAAGCTTATGGACCATTTTAACAAAGAGCAATAGATTGTGAAGAAGTGACTAGATAAAGGGGAGAGGGGCTTGGGCTCTGAGGGGTGGTCAATTATGGGAAGGTAAATATATGAAGGAAACTAATGATAGATAAGGGTTATTTAGTAAGGTTTTTTATGCAGACCCTTCAGAGCTGTCTCTGTCTCCAGTGATAAGGGCTGTTCTCCCCTTCCTGGTATGGGAGAGTGGAAGGGAAAATCTCCACAAAGGAAAATTTATGCCCTGCTCTTAGGCACATCAGGGAAAGCAGGGAGCTCCTTTTCTGTCTGTCATCTCTCGATTGCCTTCAGCTCAACATAATCCTTATACCAAAGTGGTATATTTTGGGGTGGAATATTTTGATCCCCTGTAGAGGTGATTCAGAAATGTGATTTATGATATTGGATTTAGCCAGAGCAATGAATGTAATGTGATACAAAATTGATTAGAGTTGGAATTTACTTTGTTATGAGCTAATAAAATGAAGCCACCCCTGTGGTTTTCTGGAAGAGTAACTGGTACAGCATAAGAGAGGAGATTCAAAGGTTTATTCATAAAGGAAATGTTAAATTCTTGGGCTTGTTGCTCTGGAAATATATCCAGTGAATATCTCCAAAAATTTCAGGAAAAATATTGTCTTCCAACAAATCCAACTTTCGGTTAATCAGATTGGTGCAGTATTTGTTTGTTTTGTTTTGTTGACCATTAAACGCTCATGGGAAGTCAACGATAAGAAAACTGGCTCCTATTAGAGAGGATGTTTTGAAAGAAAAAAATAACAGAGATAAGTTCACTTTGCATACAATCATCTGTGCCATGTATGAAAGGCAATGGAGTGTGATGGCGAATGCCTTTCAATAGGAGTCAAAGTTCTTAT
>PVJD01002327.1:0-208883 GCA_004026545.1 Mormoops blainvillei
CCCAGTCTGATGTGCCCTGACAGGACAAGGTCCAATTAGCAGAGGCCATTCCCAGTGACCCAGCAGGAGAGAAGGCCCCAATCTCCAGAGGTGTCCTGAACCTCCTCTCCCTCAGTCCCTCCAAATCTTAAATCATCGATGTGACATCTCTAGGTGAAAGGCTCCCACAGCCTTTTATAGGCTGTTTAGAAAACATCCAGAACAAAGAATGTTCTTTAAAAAGAAAAAAAAAAACTGCTGAAACAAAACAGTGGGTTTTATCTTAAAATCTGTGCACTCCTGGTACTTGAATACTGTCATCACTCCAATCAAAAACACTCTCTATCCCTCATTTTAAACACCAAACATTTAATCTTTCCTAAAGATAGGAGAATGGCAAACATGGTTAGACCCAATTAATATATGGAGAAACTGAGAACAAAAGAAGGAAAATCAATAGAATTGCCCTGCTCTGACCAGCACTGCAAATGAAGTAATAACTTGAGGGAGATTTGGACAGAAAGAAAACCAAATAAAACCACAGACAGCAGCCATGAGGCAATTTAACAAAGCAGCCTCGTCCCCCAGGAACAGGCTGGGTAAAGACCACCACTAAGGCTGACAAGAAATTCCTGGGGATGGCGGTAGGCAGAGAGACAGCTGGGGTCACTTGCCTTCTATTCATTATCTGGCATGAGGCTCATCAGTGGTAAATCCTCTTCCTTCTCACAAAAGCAAGTCGTGAAAGAAAGCAAAAGGGAGGAAACATCCGTGCAAGCTGCCAATCTATTAGGGACAGTGGTAATTTCTAGGCAAGCAGGGCCCCTGCAGCTTCACGCTAAGTTTATCTCCATCATCACTCCCTCCCTCATCTCTCTTCCGTTTCCAGAGAGGAGGAAAGGAGATTAACAAGCCCACATCCAACTTGCACCTCGGATCACCAGCAGGGCCCCTGGAAGCATTCAAAGGTGGGCTGAGGGAAGCCCCAGGGAAAGGGAGACCCTGAGAGAGCGCCACCCCACTTCCTCCATGGAACCTGGACTTCTGCAACATAGTAGACGCCAGTAAATTCAGTAAGAATTATTGGGGCCTGCCCAGGAGTCCAGCTGCGAGATACTAAGTAAGATAGCAGCTCCGGGTTATCTCTGCACCTGCAGGAGTAAATTTCTTGTTGTCCAGCTGGCTTTCCTGGCAGCCCCTCTGTCCACCCTGCCACCTCTGGATGGGGTTTCATAATGTGGCTTGTGGCTTACCTGAGTGACAGTCAGTCCTTCACTGAGCCAGAAAATGTGTAACGAATGCCTATTCTGTGTGTGCTATGCCCTGTGGGAGGCAGCAAAGCATTTTGAAGGGCTGGGGCTCTGGTATGAGGATGCCAGCTTTGAGACCCGTCTCCTCATTTGCTTGCTCCCCAACTGACCTGTAGACATTTCTGAGTTTCACTTTCCTCACCCATAAAATGGGGATGAAAATAGGATCCTCCTCGAAGTATAACCGAGAACAGCTGAGATAACATCACCGTGAACGATCAGTCAATATGGGCAGTTGTTACTACAATGTGGGGTCCCATCTTCCGCTCGCAGTTACAACCAGCAGCTGGAAAAGACAGCTCACAGGTTAGCTCCCAGACAATATTGTCTGTTCCACCGGCCTCTCTGTCTGCACAGATGAGTAGCAGCAGAATGTATTTAAAAAATAAAATCTCTCAACATCATTGGTTCAGACTGCCACCCTCCCCGCCCCTACAGGGCAGCCATCTAGCCACTAGTGGTCAACAGTACAGCCATTGACTGTGTGGGTGGTTCAGGGCAAAGCCATCCCCACCAGCAGGAACCTAACTCGGAGCACAGATCTCCCCAGCTGGGGGTCAAGGGCAGCCTGTCAGCTATCACCTCTGTTTAAAGGGCATTTGGATGAAGAGGAGGAGTCTTGGTATGCTGGAACTTTGGTAGATTCAACAGGACATTTGGAAAGATGGTGTACTGGTTTCCTATTGCTGCTATAACAAATTGTCACAAACTTAATGGCTCAAAACAACACCAGTTTATTAACTTACATTTCTGGAGGTCAGAAGCCTAAACTGAGTCATATAGGGCTAAAACCAGGGTTTCAGCAGGGCTGCGTTCCTTCTGGAAGTTCCAGGGGAGAATCTGTTCCCATGCCTTTTCCAGCTTTTAGAAACTGCCTGCATTCCTCGGACCGTGGCTCCTTCCTCCCTTGTATCACTAGGACTTCTGCTTCCACTGCCACATGGCAGTCTGGGACTCAGACCCTCCTGCCTCCCTCTCATAAGGACCCCTGGGTTCACACTGGGCCCACCCACACACTCCAGGAAAAGCTCCCCATCTCACCGTCCTTGATTTAATCGCATGTGCAAAGTCCCTTTTCCATATAAGGTAACCTATTCATGGATGCTAGGAATTAGGACACAAACACCTTTGAAAGGGGAAGCCGGAGGTCAATTCTGCTGCAAAGTGCCCCTGAGAACTGTTAAATGACAACGAATGAGCTGCCCACTAGCCCTGTTAGGCTGCTGTTTTGCTTCTATCTGGTCGAGTCACAAAATAAACCAGTCTGACATGAACTACTTGATTGACAGCAAACACCAGCATGCCCTGACAGGCCCCGGGACTCAGAGGGTCCGCTCAGTCTGAAGCGGACCAACCATTTCATGCTGAAGCCGGAGGGGCATCGGGGGAAACACCCAAAGGTCTGGATTTACGATCAGAAGACATTCCTAGTCTGAACGTGGTCCAGACACAGAGATCTCAGTTTCCTTTCTGCAGAAAGAAGGCAAGTGTGGGACCCTAGAACTCTACCACAAATGTACGCTCCATTCCCCTACAATGTCTTTCTCTTATAAACAGTTGTGTGCTATTATTTTAAATTGTATCACGATGTATCATGATCAATTTGGACTACAGATCACAGCTGACAATCCCCATCGAGACTCTCCCTGCCTTCCCATTTTGCAGCTGGGCACACCGAGGGAGGGGCCAACGGTACAAGGATTTTTATCTTACTGCGACCACATCATGAGTCATTAGATCCCATCACTTTTTTTTTTCATTCCACCACATTCGATTCCATCTGCATCTCAGATGAGGTTAAAAAAAAAGTTTTAACATTTGAATCTCAGATTTTCTGCTAATTAGCTGTGTGACTTTAGGCCACTGACATCCCTTTACTCATCTGTAAAAGGAGAGAGAAAAATTTGCCTCTCCCCACTGTTCCATGGGTTGAATGTCACATCAGATCCTTGGCATGGTGGGCTTATGGAGCACTTACTATGTCTCAGACGCCATGCTAAGCACCGTATGCCCAATAATTCATTAAGTCCTGACAACTCTATGAGGTAGGTTCTGTTTATTACTTCCATTTTCCTAGAAAGTAGGCCTCTTCAGGGCAGGGACTTTTTTTTTTCCCCATCTTCAGTGCCTAACTGAAATATTCTGTGAGAAGTAAATGCTGTCTGCAAGTATTGTTGCAGATAAAAAAGAACTGAGACGTCAGTTGAGTCTGGGTCACTGCAGAAGGTTTTATGAAGGTGGAATCTGAAAGGTAGATAGAATTAGAGAAAAGGAAAGAGGAAAAGGGGCAGGCTGTCCCAATGGGGGAGGGGGAGGTGTGCAGAAGTGACGAGGGAAGGCATGTAGGAGACAGGACTAAGCAGATCACATGGAGAGGAGACTACGTCAAACTGCCTCCGTGAAGCCGAACGGTATGCCAGGGTACACTCATTGACATGCTTTGGCCAATAGAAAACAGAAGTCGGGTTGTTCCAGTTCCAAGCCCAGGCCTCAAGAGACCTCGCCAGCTTCTCCTGTGCTCTCCTGGAATCCTGCTGCCTGGCACGTGAACAAGCACGGGCGGGCCTGCTGGAAGATGAGCAGAGGCATGAAGCAGAGATAAGCTATCCTGGCTGAGGCCATTATGGACCAGCCAGCCTGCAACCTACGCAGCCACTGACCACAGACATAAGCGAGCCCAGCCAAGATCAGAGGAGCCACCCAGCTGGACCCAGATCAAATTACTAACCTAGCGGGTAGTAAGCAAAATAAATAGTTGCTGTTTGAAACCACTAGTTTTGAGGGTGTTTCAGTAAGCAGCAAAACTAATAGATACCAGTGCTTCTTTCATCTTTAGACCCTCAATAGCCAGCCAATACAAGGTCTGACATATAGTAGTGACACATTAACTGTTTCATGAAGAAAGTATGGAATCAATGAATCAATAGAACAGTGAATTAAGGAATGACGTGCTGGAAGGCTGAAATTATGTTAGCCTCTCATAAAACTTTGAGTTACTGGGTTGGCCAAAAAGTCCGTTTAGTTTTTTCCATAAAATAAAGGGTACATTTTTCATTTTCACCAATAACTTTATCGATTTGGGTATTTTCAGTATGTTGGCTGTCTTCCACTATGGGCTTCTAGTGGGTAGAGGGCAGGGGTGCTGCTAAACATCTTCCAAAGCATAAGACAGCCCCACAGAAAATAATTATTTGGCCAAAATGTCAATAGTACCAAGAAACTTCTCAAATCACTTTTGACACATTTGATCCGTCACAGCACCTTCTCCATACAGTGCACAAATCTTTTTTTTTTTTTGCGTTTCAGTTGCATTTTTACCTTTCTTGAAATAATAAAGCATAATGCATCAAAAAAGTTACATACGTTCTTTCATCTTCAGTATTAAAATGGCAGCACAAAAATTCACCAATTTTGATTAAGTTTTTTTAAATCCATGCTAATGTGACAGCTGTCGCCATACAATTTAACAAAACCGTTTGAAATGAAGTTCAAGGCAACTAAGCACTACAAGAGCCATCACACGGAAGAAAATCAAATGAACTTTTTGGCCCACCCAGTACTTTGGTTTAAGGACTATTTTCAGCTTGGGTTACAGATAGACACCTAATAAAAAGGCCTATTATCTTTGTTCTCTCAGTCAAAATTCTTTTTCTCCAAGTTTAGTAAAGTAAAAAGAGAAAGTTTCACATGCAAGTATAATGTAGGGTGAGGTGATTTAAAAACTAGACTAGTTGTATAGAAACCTGGGCTCTAGACTCACTTTCCCAGTAATTGCAAGACCCTGCTAATTCTTTAAATTACTTTCTCTACATCTGTAAAACAGATATTAAAAGCAAATAACGCTTCTCCTTATCAACCTCTCTTGGCTGTGGTAGCAAATCGATAGGGTGTAAAGGGTCCTGGGTGCTTGCTACCATCAACAGTTCTGTTTCTTCTCTAAGCAGAGTTATACTTATTAACAGTTTTCATAAACATATCCTTTTAGGAACTCCGTTTACCCTTTTTCTATCCTCCTTGCAGTATTCTGCTTTCTAGTAGCCATAATTTTCAAAAACAACAACAAAAACAAACAAACAAGGAAAGCATTAAAATTATCCTTGATGGTGAGGAGCAAACTGTTGCTCAATCCAAAGGGAGCTGGTATTTCTGGCACAGAGGATGACGTGTAACCAAGGTCAGACCTGACACCTCCCTGATTTACCCTCTGGGACCTAAGTCCCAGTAGAGAACTCGAAGGTCCCACGAGGCTGCCCAGGGGCTGCCAGCTGTTGAGAACACAGCCCAGTCCCTCTTCCCTTCCAGCAGCCTGTGTCCAGGGTGGAAAGTCAGAGGCTCCAAATCCCCAGTGTGGCTCTTCCATGGCCTCGGGTCCTGCCTTGGCCTTAGTGGAGCGGTGTTCTGAGACCAAGTCTGGCACTGCTGAAAGAAAACCCTTCATCTTGACAACTCCTCCTACAACAGCAGAATCTGGTTGGAAGTTCAGAGTGCTCGAGCCCTACAGGATCCTCTTGGGTGACTGCCCTCCAGAGAAACACCTTGCCCCACCATCAGTCGAGTAAAATCACCCCCCTCAACTTCAGAAACAGGCTTGGGACCCAGCCCCGGCCAAGGAGAACATTCACCTTCCCAGGCCTTAGTAATTGCTTTAGGAGTGAACAGGGAGTCTAAGGCAACCCTGGAACTTCTGTTAGGAAAGGTGCTTTCTTTCTCGAGGTATAAAAAAGCTAAAAAAAATTGTGTACCTCAAGCTGCTGGCAGACAGCTGTACAGCAGGCCAATGTAAGAGAAAGTAGAATTGAGAGAAGGGGGGTGCGGAGGGAGCCCAAACGACCTTGCCGAGTCCCTAGACCCAGTCCCAAGTGAGGCAGATACACTCCTAACTTTTAGTAACATGAGCCTGTACATTCCTCTTTGTGCTTAGTCAGTTTGAGTTGAGTTTCTTGCCATTTGCAACCTTAAAAAGCCCTGACTGATGCACATTCCAGAGTTTATACAACATGCTCTACACCAGGCTGAGGCCAGAGGCCCCACCCAAACACCTCTTAGCTGCTCAAACCCAAATGCTCTTGAGATAAAGATGGTTCACAGTGGCCATAGGTGCCACATATCAAACCTGAGGGGGGAGGCCAACAAACATTGCCCCTGGCAGCTCAGCGAACTGTACTCTTTGGCTCACCGTAGTCCCCACCACGGCCCACTGTCTTTACCAAGCCCATTTTCTTCCTTTACTTTGCCTGTCTGGTCGCTTTTAAGTACGTAAGTTTACCATCCCTTCTTAGATGGATCAATCAATCAATAGATCAATAATGAATGAATTAACGGATCGGCAGACAGGCAAGTGGCTAAGTATTTACAAATGGAGCCTACATACAAATAGGCATGACTCAAATGATTAATAAAACCCTCGGACCGCTGCAGTCAGGGGACCATTTGATAAAATAAGAAAGGAAATAACCACAGACTTAGTTCCCCTTGTAATGCCGGGAGATGACTCTCTGGGTAGCACTCGCTGCCCCACCCCCCACCCCGCCGGCGCTCCTCCTCCCAAGCCAGAGTGTCTCACGCAATCCCACCAATACTGTGGCCCCGGGAGCAACCACTCCTGGCATTCACAGGCAGCTCCCTCAGATGAAAAGCTGGCCCTGGGCAGTAGCCTCTCCTCAGTCCCCAGCGCCTACTTGGATGGCGGCAGCAGCCACAGAAACAAAAAGGGGCTGCAGAGGGCGCGGGTGCTGTGTTCTGGCATCCGGACTTGTAGAGACTGCAGGCAAACATCTACAGACGCACCCGTGAGGCTCCGGCCTTGAATCACGGACAGGAGGAGTCCAAGGTGGCCGTGGAGTGACACGAAAAGGCTTAAAGAACTGAGACGAAAACAAAAGGACAGCAGTAATAGAGACCAGGCTCAGAGCCAAGACAAGGTCTGTCCCTCAGCCACCTGACTGGAAGCATCACCATGAACCCAAGGTCACGGTGATTCACACCACACCACACTGGGAACTATGCGTCGTGGTTGCGAACACTTAGGGTGCAGACAACTGCTTAAGAAACTATTTACCATTCCTCCACTGTGAATCATAGTTCCCCCTTTGTTGTCTGAGCAAAAGAATCCTCCCAGGGATTGCCAAGGGGCGAGCCCATCACTAGGTGGGTTCAGCTGTCTCTGCTCAGGATGTAGGGGCCTGGTGGGGTCAGACCAGGAAAGCAGCACCCACACGGAATACACCTGGACAAGGCCAGATTGTGCAAATCGCACCACCCTGAAGTCAAGGCACAAAACGCATGTGAGGGCTCCAGACCTCTTCTCTCCTTACAGCCAGGGAAGAAAGGCATAGCACAGGGGGAGAGAACAGAATTGCACATCAATACTCCAAGGACGTAAGAGAAGGAAGCGTAGCTGCCGAGGGGTGAGAAGTCCTACTAGTTTCCGCAGGAATAACCCTTCTTGGCGGATACCATCCCTACCAGGCATCCATCCACCTTTAGGGTGACTAGGTCGTATAGCCGAGAAAACACAAGCATGGGGTGAGCCACGGAAAATCAATTCCTGCTGACGAGCAAAGAGAGTGGCACCGCCAAAGGGCAGTCAGCGGGTACCAGCAGGCACACACTCCCTTACCTGTTGCTAACAGGAGCAGCCGGGTGCACGGGACTGTCACTGGCCCCCCCGGGACAATACAAAACAGATGGCGCACATGGTCTCTGCCTTCAACGTGCTTATATTTGAGAGAGGCAAAAAGACCAGGGAGTGGAGAGTCACAGTAAACACTAAATCAGGAGACCTGAGTTCATGTCCTGCTCTGTTGACTTGAGCTTGGAGTCCATCGCTAAGTTTCCTGGGCTTCAGTTTCCCCCTCTGTGAAGTGAGGCCTCTCATAACTCACCAGTTCTGGGAGCTCCTGTTTCTCAGATCAACTCATCTCCAGACCTGCCTAGTGCTCACATGCTATGCTTTTGAGAGTCAGGTAGGTATTCACATTTAAAATTTGTTTCTGGGAATGGGAGCAAAGACGTGGAGCCCCCAACCTCTTGTCCTCAAGCAGCCCCAGGCCTGAGACACATGGTGGATGATCCCCGAATACATGGCTTTTCAGCCCTGGGTGTTTGTTTTAACTTACTAGGAGGAAAGAATTTGGCCTCTTTTTAAAATATATACAAAGAGAATGCATTTGTTTATTTTACAAAATGTATTTTCAGACACAACTGGGTGAGGAGTAAAGCTAAAGCCATTTTCTTCTCTTGGCTCATGTGGGGGCTACTCCTCCGTGGTGACTTTTCCAAACACCGCGAATGGCAGAGATCTTTGATCCCGCCTCTTCCTGCCTGTCTCAGTTTGATGCCCTGGTCAGGGGGAACTGTCACGCCACCCTTCAGGAGCACCGCGCTGCAATAACCACATCCTGCCATCGGCACCCCCATGAGGTACCAGGTCCCTGCCCACTGCCTGCATCTCTACCTGCACCAACCTTACCCTGTAAAGTCACCAAATAAAATACAGGACTCCCACTAAATTGGAGTGTTAGATTAAAAACACAATTTTTTATGACATTTGCCTTCCCAGGCAGCACAAATGAGGCAGGTTCTTTCCAAGGACAGAAAAGTCCTCCCCTCCTAACAGGGGTGTGCCTTTGACGCGGACAGCCTGCCCTGCTTCTGGCCGGTGTGTCCTGGGTGTATGCTGTACCTGTTGGGCCAGTGGCTCACAATTGCACCCCACCCAGAAGTAACAGCCTGGATACCTGGGTGTCCCCAGTGAACTATGAGGAGTGACCCTGCCAGCAGCCTCCTGCCCCAGCCCCTTCTTTCCTCCCATCTCCTCAATCTGCTAGTCCAGGAAGCCTTTAACCAAATGGGAGTGGGTGCGGAAAGCCTTCTCCTGGCATTTTAGGGCAACATGGTAAGGGGCTGCCCAGTGTGTCCTGCTTTGCTGGCTCTCCTGGTGCTGAGAGGGTGGGTCCAAGCAGAGCTGTTCACACTCTGCCTGCCCTTCTCAGGGCTGAAGCCAGGTACCCCGTGGGTTGCCCAGCAGCGGACGGTTGTTGGGGGTGGTGGCGGGCCTCGTGGGGGGGGCTCGCCTTGGCGCCATCCTGCCCTGTGCAGTATTTATTGCAAAATTTTTGTCCAGGAAGGGCGGCACTGGGACAGGCCCCAGATATTTACTGCTGTATATAGTGTACATTTGTGATATATGAGGTTTTCTTTATTTTGTATACGATCAATAAATTCCTTTAAAAGAAAAAAGAAAAAAAGAGAAAAACCTCCCCTCCCGTAATCTTTTGCTCATAGAACCCAGTGGTCCGTGTCCCCTGGTTGCACTGAAGCCTGCTTTTTCCTCTTTCAGGGTGAGGTATGACGGCCACAGCTTCCAAGAGTCATGGTAACATAGGTTGTCACCCAATTCGGATGCCAGCGGTGCTTGGTCAAAAACTGCTTATGGCTGGGCTCAGAAACACTTCTGCACACAACGACCAGCCCCATTACAGAAGGACCTGGTGAGATGGGGAGGGAGGAGGGAGGGAGAAATGTGAGACAGGTATTACCATAAAAATCTCCAAGGGATGGCTCAATCAAAGAGAGCTCACTACAAGAAAAAAAGATAGGTATTGCCTGGCAATGGCTGACACATGGGCTGCGAAGATCTGCTTCTAACTTCTAGCTACAGTAGACAAGCTCAGCATGTCGCCCAGCCCTGGATTGCACTGGGGCCAAGTGGGTTTAGCGACACCTGCAGCTCCTCCACCAGCCTACCTGGGCAGCTGGAGTTGAAGCTCCACGAGGGCAAGACTGGTGTCCTTTTTTTCTCATCACCGTGTACTCAACATCTAGCCGAGGAGCCAGCCTCATGGCAAGCACTCAGTGAGCTTATGAGGAAGGAAGGAAGGAAGGAAGGAAGGAAGGAAGGAAGGAAGGAAGGAAGGAAGGAAGGAAGGAAGGAAGGAAGGAAGACATTATTCAATATGTCTCAGAAAGTATCAAGAGCTTTGTGCCGAAAAGGGCTCTGAACAAGTCAAATGAGATGCACAAATACGTCCAGTGAAAGAGACTGGCCTGGATGACCTCTGAGGTCATCTGCAATCCCATGAGTCTTTGAGCCTGTCATACTCAGGCAAATAACCTCATTCAGAGAATTTTAAATACTTCCTTCAACATCCTAGCTCAGCATCTACGGTTGAAGTCCTCAGGCTGTGCCCAGCACCCAGTAATAAACCCAGGAGGGAAGGGTGCAGAGAAGCCAAAATCTAGACCTTGGTGAGGAAAATGAGGGACCGACAACTGGGGAAATAGGGCGCAGGTGGGTAGGAACCCAACGAATGGATTGGGAAAAATAATTCAAGATGCAGCATGGCTGTCCACACTCACAGAAACACAAAGATCCTCCTTCCAGATCCACACTGCACGCCGCCCCCCACACACACCAGCCCCATCCCATCATTCTACGACAGTGCTTCTTTGTGGACTAGAACAATAGGTACATTATGCCAACCTATAATTATCCTAGGAGAAGTGATAGTGAAGTCAAGGCAGTAGTGAACATTGGAATACTGGATACCATCCCACAAGAAAAACAACAAAACAACAACAATCTACAAAATCCCTAATTTAAATGGGCTGAAAGCTGCCCCAAACCAGTACCCTTTCACATTTATATGAGGTTAGGATTTTTTTCTTTTCCTTGATTATTTAAGCACAAGGCCTTCTTTCACTGGAATTGATAGCACTGTGAGGAAGGGGTTGGGAGCTTATATTTTCAATAAGGAAGCAGAAAGTAGAGGAAGTAGTGGGGGGCATGAGAAAGTGCCACAGCTAGGATATGACACAAGGGAAGCCCTCAAAGGGAGTTGAATCTGATTCCACCCAGTGAATCAATGCTATTAATAAACAGATTCCTGAAAACCACTCTAATGAAACTAGTTTCCAGGGGCTTTTGTATAAAACACCCAGAACCCTGCGTGATGTCATGGAAAAGACAGTAACCAAAAAAAAATTGAATTCTTGTCTCTCTGTCAGAACTAAGTGTTTCCTTGGTTTATTCAATAAAAGTGTCCCACATTGAGTTAGCAGCTGGGGGGACACAAGGAAGAGGTAGTCAGTCATTCTTCACTGAGCCTTAGATTCTTCATATGCAAAATGAGAGTCCCTCCTAGTCCTGGAGGCTCCCTAGCTTCTAAATTCAAGGTGCAGCCCCAGCCTTGCATGGGACCTGCCTCCACCGGCCCAGGCCCTCGCTGAGGAAGGAGGGACATGCTGCTCCTAAAACTGAGGTGAAGCCCGCACTTACAGGGCAAAGGAGCAGAAACAGCAGGACAGAGACACACAGGGCTGTCCTGTGTGTTTGGTCACAGCAAGGGTATGGAAAATAGGATTACTTTTTTTCAAACACATCTCCAGTTTCTAAGGAAAAGATCATGCTTCATTCTAAAGAGGAGCCCTGGTTTTCAACTACAGCCACCTGTGTTCCCCCACTCTTCAGGACTCCGGTCAGGGCTTCTTCCTTCTCGACACTCAGCCTTCGTCCTTTCGCCTTCCCACAAGAACAACAGCTCTCGTAGGGGCAGCTCGGTAATTCTTTTACCTCGTCCACGGTCCTTCCTAGTGACAAAGATTATGACTGAAACTAAACAAGCATGACCAGGAGGGAGGGTCCATGAGAGGAGCTAGGGCTTATGGGAAGAGAGACACTCTACGTCATCACAGGAACCCTACAGGGAGAACTCTACGCTTAGAATAAAGCTGTGGTTGTAACTGCACTTTTTTCTTAACGTCCTTTTCCCCTTGGGAAGTACTTCTGCGTCTTGGCGTTCATTGCAGTGCGTGCACATGACTGGCCACATCTGCATGCCCTGGGTTGCAACCCTTTCTTTCTCCTGAAAAAATCCTTTTTGGTGGCAAACCACCTAGGTTCATACTGTTTCTCAGTCAACACTCGCAATCCAACTGCACTCCTTACATTTACTGATAACCTCCTCAAATATGTGTATTAATATTCTCATTTGTCCATTCTCCTCAGCTTAGCCATCCTTCCTCAAAACTACTGCTTCACAGTTACTAATTTTCTCCTTTTCTTTCCATTGCCTGGTCATCCTGCTAGTTGACCAATGTTTGGCAGCATTAACCAAGTATTCCTTGAAACTCTCAGAGCCTTGATTCTGCCCATTCCCTCAGTGACGCTTCCTTGCATCCCGTGCTCAGTGGCGGCAATCGGTAACAAATTAAGATGTAGTCTTTATCCCAGTACTCATTTCTCCACCTCTACTACCTTGGCTCCAACTTCCACCTTACACCAGCCAAGGGCTTTAAAGGACTCAAAGAGCACTGACTCTCGGTACCTCCTGCATTAACAAAGCTCCATCTTACAAATTCTGGAAAAACGTTTTACACTGTAATAATTTTTTTCATTGGGAATGAGGGCCTATTTTTGCCTATTGTTGCAACCAACACTATTCCGGAAGTGTGGAAAACCTCACATTGGAAGTACAACCAAATGACCTCTGAAATGTGACATGATTTATATGTTATTCCCTCCCCCACATTCTCTGCTTGCTGCCCCACTCCCCCTTAGCACTTTGTGTGTGTACCTGCCAACAGTTAACTGTGTTAGTCTCCTCTAAGTCATGAGCTCCTGCAAGGCACAGGCTAGACTGGCCTCTTTTCAGTCTCCATACTGCCCAGTACTTACATATTTGTTGAAATGCAGCAAAATCGGGGAGAAATTTGGCATCAAATCTCATCTCTCTGCTATTACTCAGAATAGTCTCTCTCTTTGGAAAACTGTCTCGGGTTTATTTCTAGCCTGGCCTGGAGGTGCCCTTGTCTACCTACAGGGTCAAGGTGGTGAGTTTTCTGTGATCTTGGAAATTTCAGAGGCCACCGTCACACCACACTAAAATATCCAAGCAGGCCCACAAGTTGGACATCCAGGGACCTTGAAGCAAACACATCGTCTATTCAGGACACAAACTGTTTGTGTCCCTTAGTAATTCTGTAATTGCCTTTCTTACTCACTATATGGCCCTGGAAAAACTCCTTAAAATACTTGTTTCCCCTCAATAAAATAAGGATTAAAATACCTGTCTCCTAGGATTGTTGTGAGGATTTGACAAATAGGCACTAGGGAAGGGCTATGCTTAATATGTAGCAGGGCCTCAATAAATACTCATTATCATTATCATTATGGACAGGTCACTAGGGGTACACAACACCAACTTCAATGTAACTTTGATACTGCTCTTTGACTTGGCTAGTTTGGGCAGAAAGGCGTTTTGATAATGCCTTTTAAAAAAAAGTCACTAAACTTTCAGCTTTTAAAAAATACCAAGTAATATGAGAAACAGATACTAGCTCCCCCCACTTCCCTGAGGTCACACCACCCTGACTCCAGAGGTGGAAAAAGATAAGCTCAACCACGGGGTGCCCGTGGGAGCTGAAAATGAAGTGAAGGTCTGGGATAAAAATTGAGAATTAGGAAAAGGGGAGGATCAAAGATGAATGGAAAATCTGGGAGGGGGGAGATCAGAAATGGGAGGGTGGCAGAAATAAGGTGAAATTCAGGACTATCTGATTGAGCTCACTTTAATCCTATTAATTTTTCACACACACACACACCCCTATAAGCGTGAAAATGTTCTACTTTGGGGTGGGGAGGAAGAACAGTGAACTGAGTGAACATTTTTGAACAAACAAGATATTTTAAACTCAAATAGTAAAAGTCACTAAGCTGGTCAAATCCCACCAGCTCTTTCCCACAAGCGGAACTCACAAGTGAGACTGGCAAGAAGGTTCCAGTAACTCACAGGATATGGTAAATTTTGCATTCCAAAGACAGGAGTTTTCCAAATTAAAATTTTAATAGTGTGTGAAAATAGTTCAGCATTTACTTTTAGGATGAGGTAGTGTTTAGAATATCAGCCTGGAAATCCAAGCCAGCCTTTTCAGGGATGCTGTCTCTTTTGGGAGGGGCGCGGAAACAGCCTGTTGCTTCTACCCAGATCCCCGAGATCTTGAATCCAGAACGAGAGAGGAGTCTGAACGGCTTCTCCTACCAGAGAACCAGCTAGAGGTTTCTAAGCTTATAGAGTACACTTCCAAGTGTACTGAAATCCTGTTGATTTGGTTTCCAGCCGCAACCACACCACCTACCTGCTGTGCAAACACAGGCCAGTGATTTCACCTCTCCGAGCCTCTGTTAGCTCATCTTGTCCTCCTGGGCAAACTTAACACGGCAGTGCCTTTCAGCCCTAATATTCATTCTGTCGAGAAATGTTCACTGCGTACCTACTTGTCAGGCGCCCTTCTGGACACTGGGAATATCCTGCCTTGTGCGCCTTTACATCTCTAGCTCCTAAGGGCCTGTGAATTCTACACTCTGCAGGTTATCCTTGTATCTCTCAAAAAAAGAGGCGGGACGGAGGCGCCACAGAATAGAACTTAAAGCTTATGAGCGAGCAAGTAATTGTTGCCCAGTTAGTGAAAGGGCAACACCACTTCAGGTTTTTTATTTCTTTAGTTTGCTGGAAGGTACTGTGTTTTTAGGGGGCTTTTTGGTGGTGGCGTTTCATTCTGAAAAGAGTGCAAAATAGAACTCTGGGTACAGGAGACTGAAGAACGTTGAGGAAGGCAGGATGAGTGCCGAGGAAGACAAATCAGGGGACAGGATGTGCAGTTCTGCATGAAGCCGTCAGGGAGCACCCCATATTTCTGCCGGGGTCACTCCAAGACTGTGCTCTGCATTATTTACTCCCTTTCAGTCACGGGAAAACTTCAGCAGCATCAACACCAAACAAAGCTCAGGTGTGCCCAGCCCTGGCCTGGCCACTCCCTGGTGAGACCAGGCCTGGTCCCTCCACCCACCGAGGATCTGAGGGCAGAGTGGAGCAAGGAAGAATTTGAGGACCTCCTGAAAGGGCGAGATGCCGGGTATTCAGCCTGAGCCACACAAAGCCACCCTCTCCCTGCGCAAGCCCCAGGATCCTGCCTCCACCAGAATTTCTGGGGCCACTCACTCTACACCGGGGGAGAGACAGAGGGCACTGGGAAGCCCCGTAAAGGTGGGAGGGACGCAGGAGCCCCACATTTCAGAACCCCTGCTGTGGTAAGGGCAGCCTGGGTGGAACAGGAAGGCCGGCAGGGGCGCGGGAAGCAGGCCCCTGGGGGGTGGCGCTCAGTCCTTTGTGTATACGAGAGTCCCTGGGGTGCTTGTTTAGAATGCAGATCCCCAGCCCCACCCCACGCTTCTGATTCAGTAGATCAGGGTGGAGACCAGTTACCTGCCTATTCACTCATCTCTCCAGGCAATTGTGATGCAAGTGAGCTACTGCCCACCCCTCAGAGACAGAATTTGGGATTTAGAAAGAGTGTATAAATCCCTCACTAACTGAGAGACTTGGAGCAATTTCCATTTCCTTTATTTCCTTTCAAAACCTCAACTGCCCATCTGGAAAATGAGGATAATGAAAGCACCTGCTTCTTAGGATTACCGAGAGGAATAAATGAGAAAGAAGATGGAGAGCACCTAGCATTGTACCCGGCACGTGGGAAGAATTCAGTAGCTTCCCTCTTATTATTCAGGGGGTGGCTTTGATAATGATTCTTCCAGGTCAACCCCTTCCTAAACTGGAGCTTGTCGTGAGAAGGATGCCAATGGATGGCAGCAGAGCCTAACATCCCAAACACTGGGGTACAGGTGTCCCGGGCCCTCCGTGACCAGCAACAACACTCACTCTCCATCCCACCAATTCACAACGGGCTTCTGATGTTCAAGCACCCCAGAGCAAAGCAGGGCACACATGGAGTGGAGGGTCACCCCATCAGAGGGAGGTCCTGGAAGGAGACTGGGGCCCCAGGGGAAAAGGATGGCAAAAGGGGAAGGGGATGTGAACCACATTCACAGCAGGAGTGTCCTACATGGGCGGCTGCATAGCCAAGCTTAAGCTATAAAGGAGGGTGGGTCGTGTGTGTTTGGGGTTCATGGCCTGCTGGGAAAGAGGGGCAAGAGAAAGAAGGTGGTGTACAGGAGTCCTAACTGGTTTGGATCTAAAACATAAATGAGGTGATTCTACTACTTAGAAGAAGCTACTGAGAAAGTAAAGATAAAACTAACTCTAGGAGACAAAGACACCCTCCCCCAGTCCAAGAATGGTGGCAGAACGCAGTGTTCCTCGGCCGGCATCTCCCTGCGTCTGCACCAGCAGACCTGCTCACAGGCAGGCCTGCCCCCCGCTCCTTGGTCTTCCCTGTCCTCAGCCAGCTCCTGGGCTTGGAAGACCCTTCCCCACCGTGTCGGGAGTAGGGTTGTTGGGAAGGTTGAAATGAGGTTATCAAGGCAGGCCCTTCTAAAAAGGTGTCCTTGTAAAAGGGGAAATCTGGACACGGCGGCGCACACAGGGAGAACACCAGGTGACGATGAAGGCAAAGATGGGGCGATGCTTCTACAAGCCAAGGAGCACCCAAGACTGCCAGCAAACCACCAGAAGCTAACAGAGGCCTGGAACAGAGATCAGAAGGAGCCAGCCTTGCCAATGCCTTGATTTCAGGCCGCTGGCCTCCAGGCTAGAGGCAGATCGGTCTCTGTGGTCTAACCCTCCAGGTTGTTATTTTGTTACAGCAGCCCTAACAAACTAATACATCCATAGCCTTTTCTTCAGCACACGAATCATCAGTGGGAAAATCAGAAACTTTCAGGAAGTCACCATATTTACTTTTCTATCCAACACACCAGACATCATTGTGGAAAAATTCGAAGATAAAACCTAATCCCTGCCCTCCAGGAGCTCACCGGAATGCAAACGCTTGTCACTTTACAGTTTGCAAAACACTGTTACAGACAGAGCATCCCAGTTGGGGGGGTGGGGCTTATACTAAGGGGGGTGGGGCTGGTTACACGATTCCCATCCCGCAAATGAAAACAGTGGCTTCTGGGGAGTCTGGGACCTACTCCAGAACACTGAGCTACTAAGTGGCAGGGAAGCATCCGCGGCAAGGACTCCTGAGTCCAAGAAGACGGTCGGTGCAGCTGTTTTCTTTTACTCTGTCTTGCTGCCTCTCTGGCAGTCTTGGAACCTCTTGCCTCTCCTACAAGCAGCCTGAGGCAACTGGAAATAAGTTGCCAGAGTGTGAGATCCATTCCAAGCACGGCTCCTGTAGGCACGGAGGAGGCCAGCCAGGGAGAACAGAGCCTGCCACCCTCCGCCCACCTCTCACGGTCCCTTCCAGCTGCTGTGCCCACCACCCCTCCTTGCTTTCTCCTCACTCCCACCCCGCCCCCGGCCCCTTCCCAGGCACCAAGCCACTGGTCTGCCACAGCCCTGGTGGGTAGGTTCCTGGTAACGGTGCCACCCAGTGTCGTCAGAATAGCGAGCAGCTGGAAAGAATTCCAAAATGAAATCTATGTGTCTCTGCAGCCTCCTAACTGACTTCCACTGTGGCGGCTAAACCCGCTAATGTGCTAAGCATTTTCTGGCAGGGACAGGAGGCAGGGCTGGTATTTTAGGAGCTGGGAGGGGCTTGGAAGCGTCATCCTTGGCAAGTCCTGGAAGGAGGTGGAGGCAAGGAGAACCGACCCAGAATGCTTCCCATGAAGTCACCGAGAGCCACCAAGCCGCACTTCAGAATCCCTAGAGCCCTGTTAGTGGGCAGAGAGGGCACTGAGCCTGTGGCAGGACTGGCCGGACACAGGCTTGCAGGCTGGGGAAGGGAACTCATGGACAGTCGGAGAGAGGACTCTAGAATGCAATGTATCACAGATGATTTTTCTGCTGATGCAGAACAGTGTGTAATGCCGTCAGCGCGTCTGGGCAGCCAGGACCTGGCCATGTCTGTTTGACTCCAAGTTGGCAGAGACAGGGCCAGTGGTGACCAAACCAAGGACTAGAGGCCTAATGCCCAGAGGCAAGGCTCCCCGACAGGGGTCTGGGGATCAGAATAAAGTCAGGGACGACGGGAACTTTCACACAGGGTGCCCTCTGATTCCCCAGACACACTCAAGCCTGAGCTTCTCCACAGTACCCTGTTTGTCACAGCTGCTTTTAAAATATGAAACCGGGAAGAGGAACAACCCTCCAAATCTGGGATTAAAACACAGTGTGGTGTTACTTTGTACCTGGTGTACTCTGCTCCATACTTCCTGAGGGAAGTGAAGATGGGGAGGGGGTGTCAGGGGCCAAAACATAATGCTGGCGAAGAATTCTTTCCCAGAGTGGCCTTTGGTGACCGGAAGTGTGAGTGCAAAGCAGTGCTGCTCAGGAGAGGGACATGTGTGGTCACTCTGGGAACATGTCAGACAGTAATACCCTGACGGGATCCAATCTGGAGGGGAAAATATCCCAACTGATAGAAACTGCTGAGGACTTGCAGCTTTTAAAGCCCTTCTAGCAAAAGATTCTTTGGAAGCTTTGCAAACCCTGACCACTTAGCCAGTCAGCCACAGGCCGGCCCACAGGGTTGAGGGTGATTTTGCTAAATCAGGAAAAACTCACTCACAAATATCAAGTTCTGATCTCCCTCTGGCACCCACTCCTTTCCTGTCTGTGTGTCTGCTTTCCCCCAACTTAGGTTTTCTCAGAGCAGTGGGGCAGAGCACTGCAGGGGCCAAAGGGAGCCAGGGGCCAGGCTGCAGCCTCGGCTGGGCTCTCACTAGTGCCCAGCCCTGGCTGGGCAGGACAGTCCACCCCGTAAGTCTCATTTTCTAATCTCGAAAAATGGAAATAATGAAGCTGTGATTGTTGAGTCGGTGGGAGGACTAATGAGGCCATGTATTTGGGTTGCAGAGCACACAGCTGGGGAGGGGGAAGAGGGCCCACGAGGGCTGGCCCCCCACCCCCAACCTTTTCAGGGCCCTCCATCCCCATAGCCAATGTGTGGAGGACGTAGATCCAACAGAAGTTTATCTTAAAAGTTGGGGATCATTAGTCATCGGGAAAATGTAAACAAAAGCTATGAGCTATCACACATCCACTAAAATGACTAAAATTTAAAAGGTTGATAATATTAAGTGCTGGTGAAGATATATATAGCAACCAAAATGCTCCTACATTGCTGATGGAAATATAAAATGGCTCAGTGGCTCTGGAAAAGAATATGGCAGCTGCTTATAAAGAAACATGCTTTACTATAAACTGAGCGGTTTCATCTCTAAGGCCTTCTTATATAAAACAATTAAGCCACAAGTTCAATAAAACCCTTCCTGACTCAGAATACCTGCCCACAACCCCCACCTTTCCCCACATCCAAGCAGCTAGTCTCTTGGCTGGCAGACTTATTTTAGTAGGGCCACTGTGTCGAACAGCTCCAGGTGGGCGCCATCTAGGTTCTGTCCCACGTGCCCTGAAGGGAGCATCACTGAACAGACTAGCCTTTGAACACTGCCCGCAAGTTAGGCAACATGCAGCCGAATTACAGCCCTTCTTTAGTGTCATCTCCCACGGGAAGCCTTTTCTGAGGTCTCCCATGGTCTCATCCTTCACTGAATGCCAACAGCAGTTCATCTGTACTTCTCTCACGGAGCCCATCAAACTCTACCTTGATCACACTGTGTGTCTGTGCACGCGCAGGTCATTCCGACAGGGGCTGGGATTTTTATTTGACATTCCGTGGTTTTCATAATAGTGTTAGGTGTATGGCACAGTGGTTAGAGATTTATAAAACTTACAAAGCAAACCACCCCCCCTGCCATAAGTCTAGTACCCACCTGGCACCATACATAGTTATTACACTATTACCAACTATATTCCCTACACTGCATTTTAAGGCTCTTTCCTTTATGTTCCCTGAAACATCCAGCAAAAGGCTAATTCAGGTTTTAAAGCCAGCAGTACCGCAACAAAACCAGTCAAAGACATTACCCGAAAGATGTTTTTTTTTTAAATTTTAAAAAACCTTAACCTTGACCTCACGTCCTATAATACATATATGTGACATAGGACTTATATCCAGAATATATTGGGTTGGTCAAAAAGTCCGTCTAGTTTTTTTTCTGTAAAATAAAAGACATTTTTCATTTTCACCAATAACTTTATTGATTTGGCCATTTTGAGTATGTCGGCTCTCTCAATTAACATCTCGATTTGATTGCTTTAAACTTCACCTAGTCTAGCTGACTGTGGAGTATCATCCAGAGAGAAATCTCCAGCATGAAACTTTGCAAACTACTTTTGACACATTCGATCAGTCACAGCACCTTCTCTGTACACTGCACACATCTTTTTTTGTGTTTCAGTTGAATTTTTACCTTTCTTGAAGTAATAAAGCATAATACCAAAAATGTTGTATATTTTCTTTCATCTTCAGTGTTACAATGGCCACACAAAAATTCATTAATTTTGATAAGTTTTTTTTAAATGCACGCTGATATAACAGCTGTCACAGTACAATCTAACAAAATTGTTTCAAATGAAGTTAAAGATAAGCATTACTAGAGCCATCTTATGGAAAAAAGAAATGAACCTTTTGGCCAACACAATATAAAGAACCCCAGCAACTCAGTAATGAGAAGACAAACAATCCCCCACCCCTTTATTTTTTTAAGATTTTATTTATTTATTTTTAGAGAAAGGGGAAAAGAAAGGAGGGAGAAAGGGAGAGAAAGATCAATGCGCGGTTGCCTCTAACGCAACCCCAACCAGGCACCTGTCCTGCAACCCAAGCATGTGCCCTGACTGGGAATCGAGCCAGCAGCCCTTTGCTTCACAGTCTGGCACTCAATCCAGTGAGCCACACCAGCCAGGGCCCCTTTTTTTCAAATGAGCAAAGATTTGAACAGACTTATCACAAAAAGCACAGACAGCCAATAAGCAGATGAAAAGTATGCTTGGGATCATTAGTCATCGGGAAAATGTAAACAAAAGCTACGAGCTATCACATCCACTAAAATGACTAAAATTTAAAAGGTTAATAATATTAAGTGCTGGTGAAGATATATAGCAACCAAAATGCTCATACATTGCTGATGGAAATATAAAATGGCTCGGTGGCTCTGGAAAAGAATATGGCAGCTGTTTATAAAGAAACATGCTTTAAACTGAGCGGTTTCATCTCTAAGTATTTACCCAGGAGAAAGGGGGGAGGGGAGAAGGTTATGATCATAAAAAGACTTAGACACAGGTGCTCACGGTAACTTCAATCATAACAGCCAAAAACCAGAAACAACCCAAGTGTCCATCAACTGGTGAATAGATAAAAAATTGTGATATATTCATACAATGCAATATTTTTGGCAATGAAAAGGAACAAACTATTACTACATAGAGTAAAATGGATAAATCTTCTTTCTAAGCTAAAAAGTGAAAAAATCTAGATTCAAAAAAGTACATATATAGAGTTCTATTTATATGAAATTTTAGAACCAGCGAAGTTAATCTATAGTGACAGAAAGCTGATCAATGGTTTCCTGGGGCCGGGAAAGGGGTGAACTACAAAGAGACACAGGGAACTTTCTGGGATAACAGAATATCCTGTTGGGGTTGTGGTTACATGGGACATTGTCAAAAATTCACAGAACGATATAAGTAAAAAGTGTATTTTACTGTATGTAAACTATACACAATAAAGTTGGTTTTAAAAAAACTTAAACGTCAAACCACAAAGTGGCAAAACCATTCACCACATATATGACAGATATGACAAATCAATATCCTTAATATATAAAGTACACATACAGAGTGGTAATAGAAACCATTAAGACCTTAATAGATAAAAGACCTTAGGACACAGACAAGCCACAAAAGAAGATTTAAGAATAGCTAATAAACAAGTAAAACATTAAAACAATAAAATGCCATTATTTCACATACCAAAGTAACAAGGTTATTTGTTTGTTTTAATAATAATGCTGGTATTGTACAGCAAGACAAGCACTCTGGTGGTGAAAATATAAATTGGTACATTTCTGGGATGCCATTGGGCATCACAGCACAAAGGTTTCACATTGCTGGGTTATCTGAGCCACTTCGAGGAACCTATGCTAAAGAACAATCTTAGATGAACAATCAAAATTAAAGATCTGCATGCAAGAATTTTCATCACTAACAGAACAAACCATTGGATGGACATATTAATATGATGAAATATCAAAGATGTGCCCATGGAAGGAACATAACAAATATTTCTTCAATGTCCTTAATTGATATACTGTTATATAAGAACCTTAGATAGAAGTGAAATGTATAGAGGACTTACATTCATGGGTAGAGAAAGGTATACACAAATTTTTTCATTACAGCGAAGATTGGAAATCACCTAAATGCCCGTCAAGAGAAGTGAAGTTAAATAAATCATGACATATCCACACAATGAAATCCTATGCACCTGTTAAAAAGAGGGCAGATGTATACCTACTGATATGGAATAATCTTGGCTGGTTCGAGCATAGTGGTGATAATGAAATAATCTCTGAAATATAGTGTTAAATTTTTTAAAAAGCAAGACATGGACAGAGCATTCGTATGTAACTATTTGAAGGGAGAAAGAAAATAAAAGGATAGATGTACGGTTATGCTCATATAACATATCTAGGCAAAAAGAGGTAACAACAAGATGGGTAACAATGGTTGCTTCTGTACTGGAGTCTAAGGATGGGGAACCGTGTGGGAGGAAGACTTAGATTTACTTTTCTTTCCTAATTTATTCTCCTGTAGTTTAAATTTTTTAACATATAAAGATCGTTCTTTTTCTTTCTTTTTTCCAATTTTAAAAATCAATTTTCAATTACAGCTGACATACAGGTCTTTCATTTTCAGAAAATAAAACAAACAAAATGAACACATCATTTTTCTTTAAAATTAGGATGGGTAGCATTATGGGTTGAATTGTGTCCCCTTCAAAATTCATGTGAAGTCCTAACGCCCAGGACCTCAGAATGTGATCTTATTCGGAAATAGTCACTGCAGATCTAATTAGTCATTGCAGATGAGGTCATTAGAATGGGACCCAACCCAGTATAATTGGTGTCCTTAAAAAAAAAGAAGACTTTTGGACACACAGACATGTACACAAGGAGAACGCAGTGAAGACTGGGGTGATGCTTCCACCAGCCAAAGGGCACCAGACTTCCAGCGAACCACCAGAAGCTAAGAGAGGCCTAAACGGCTCTAGAAACCGATCAAGCTGACACCTTGATCTTGAACTTTTGGCCTCCTGAACTGTGAAGCAATACATTTCTGTTGTTTAAGCCTCTCCATCTGTGATACTTGATTACAACACCCTGAGCCGGCTAATACAGGAGGAATATTAACATGAAATGAATTAAAAAATGATAAGGTTCACAAAGGTCAAACTGTAACTGAGTACAGAGCAAGGATCCCTGATTAATATGGGAATACTCCCTACAGGTGGGATTGAAGGGAAGGAGACTGGATAGTATAGCAATTAAGATACACTGTATAACAAAAGGTAAGTTAACAGCCTTGCCTTCCAGAAGGGAAGAGGGCTGCTGCCCAGGGCCAATTGTGTAGTGACTGAGAACTTGCCATGACCCCTGACACTGCCGCGGGGGGGGGGGGGGGGGGGGGGGGGGGGGGGGGCAGATGCCCTCCCTGGATGCCTGTGCTGTGTGGCATCACTGGGACCTCTTGCCCTGACTAAAGATGGCAGCCAAAAGAGGGTCAAAGACACTAGAGAGCTGACAAAAATGACAGACACTAACGCACCACAGGAAGAGCCGGATATGAGGTCACATAGGAAGTTCCGAGCCCAGCATTTAAATTAGGGCGGTCTGCAAGGAATCAGCCACGAGGTCTGTCTGCCTGGAGAAGACAGTGGCAGAGCTGACAGAGCTGCAGGGACCCGCCATGCCAAGCACAGACACATGAGAGATGCTTACAGTTGAACTGTGACCAGGAATGCTGAGCTGCGGGCTTCTGCTTCTCTGAAGGACATACAGAGAACTCACTCTCTTGGTACGGGGGCCCTTAGTATGGGACTTTATGGGAGCACTCATGGAACCAAGAGATGCAGGTCCCGTGAGGACTTAGGCCCCGGATGGGTGGGAACCCACTCCTGGAGGCAGGGTCCCATGCAGGGACATGTGACTATGGGCTCCAGCCTCTGAGACACCGTGATCTATTGTAACATGGCACATGGGTTCCTGAACTGCTGCATGGAGGCTGAGAGCAGTGCACCCCAGATCCTGAAAGAGAGAGAAGCTGTGAAAGGATGGCGGCTCTGAACCCCACAAGTGCACATGCCAGAGAGGATGGAGAACTGTTTGTGTGACCGGCTGATGGGCAGATAAGGACGTGGGGAGCTTCTGGGCATGGTTTTGACTTGCAGCCTTTTGGGGAGCATGGGAAGTGCTGGATCTCGTGGGAAAGAAGGGCTCTGAGCAGGAGTGCTCTCAGCGCCCCCCAAAGTTGGAACCCTGTTAATAAAAAACTGTTTCCTTCAACACACATCATTGGGTCATATGTAAAGGCGCCACATGGCCAAGCTCCAGTTCACTCAGTAACAAAATCAACCATCCTAGAAACAAACATCATCAGCATCTTGTCCCGTAACTATCCCATCATCTAACCCTGCTCCGACGCCTACAGCTGCAGGCTAAGTGTGTCACACATGTGTATACATACACACACCCCTAATTTAAAATGTGAAACAACAAGCAAAGGCATCTGACTCTTAAAATCCAATGTGTCAGTACTGCCCAACTCACCTAAGGCTAAGTGAGCCATTGCCCAGACTCTCACGGTGTTGAGTTAAAGACACTGGGAGAATAGAACACACCGGAAAACACTTGGTGACACTTGCTTTTGTCTATGGATTGGAAAGGACCCATTCTATCAGTGCCCGAGACATCTCCAAAAAGGAAACTACAGCTTTCACAACTGTATTGCAACAACCAGGGACTCAAGCGGTGTCCAGCTGTGCGCCCACATCAGAGGCGCTTCCAGAGCAAGAGTACTGACAGTGGGATCCCACACCATCTGCCCCTCCGACCGAGACCTCACCGAATTTCCCAGCAGTCCTTGCTCCCACCAGGCTAAAATCTTCACCGAGTTCTTTCCTTTTCTCATCCCTGTCTTTGCCAGGACAAAGTGCAAAACAGAGGAAGTGTAAAGCAAACCTAAAATCTTGGACATGAAAAAACAAGCTAGAGGGAGCAGCAGACTTTAAGGAAGGTTTTAAGCTCACAAGACCTTTAGCTCAGGTTTCAAAATGGCAGCTAGCTAAACACCATTTGGTTTAAATCTGCTCACCCAAACCTCCCTCCCATTCTCCAATGGGTATCCATAGTCACCAGCACAGCCACCTGCAAATGTGGAATCTGGATCTCCCTTCTTTCTAAGATTAGGAAGGTGGAAGCACAAAGATAACTCCCAATGCCAGAGAAAAGGCTAGAAGGATAGAAAGAAGGGGAGAAGGGAGACCTTCATGGTGGCATGCAAGGACATGGTAGACTCCCCCACCCCATATCGCAGCTATTATATATTCCCAACTGGCTTGGCCAACATCCAGAGAGACTCTAGGCTGGTGAGTCTGTGAATGCGAGGCAGAGATAAGCAATGCGGAGAGGGGGAGCCCGCCCGCAGTTATAAATGGGCTGCAGGGCTGCTGTGGGAAAGAGCCAAGGGACCCTTCCATTTCCAAGACGTGTCTGCACTCAATCCTGTTCCCCATGATTAAGAGTTCTTTCTTGGCTTCCTCCCACTTCCTGGAACATAACTAAGCAGTTACCTTGAGACATGAAAAACTAGAGACTTTAATATGACTTTTTTAATGTGTTAAAATCATGTTGACCCTGGACACTTGTTTGCAATAAAGCTGGGAGGCTAGGAAGCTTCTTCCTTTTCTTCATTTCTGGACAGTCATCCAAAAAACATGCCCTTGAGAGACAGGGAGGAGCCAATCTCCCAATGGGAGATAGGCTTTGGGAGCTCAGAAAAGGTGCACTTCTGGGCCTTTGAGGTTGGCTGTATGCATTTAAACAAATGGGAGGAAGCCCCTGAGGGTAAGGAAGAGCATGAGCAAAGCCTCAGAAGGGGTGGTTCTTGTCCTGACAATGAGGAAGGCTGGTGGAGGGGCAAGAAAAGTCTTGTGGAAACCGAGGGATCTGCCTCCGAGAGCTTACCCACTTTCACCAGCTTCAGGACATCTCTGAGTTTGTCCCACACGCTCCAAAGGGCGAAACCCTGCGTGGGGGCCCCAGCGAAGTCTGACGAAAGGAATGTCTGCTCCGAGCCTCGCCCCAGGGGCGGACGCCTGGAAAAATTCCTGGGATTATCTGGTGTTGTCTGAGATGGATTTGGAGCCACCCTGGCTGAGGGGAGATGTGGCTTTGGACTGGGGCTCTCGGGACTGGTCTGTGACAAGCTGAGGCTACTTTCAGGTCTCAAAACTTTTGTCCTTGCTGTTCATCAATCTTTCTTTTCTGTTCACTGAAATCCTTAAAAACCACTCTTTCCAGAAGCTCTCTTGATCCACATTCAGAATCAATCCACCATCCTTTATGCTCCTTCAACAAGTTGCTTGTATGTCAATTTTCATATATAATCAGTCTCTCCTCCAGATAAAAATCCTCGAACTGGGTCTGATACCTCTTTTTGACCCCTGGCCTCCACTCTTCCAGAGCAGACACTCAGTAAATACAGGGTAGGGCAAAAGTAGGTCCACGGTTGTTCATATGGGAAACATTAAATACTTACTTAATAATAATATAAGAATAAACTGTTTCACATACATACAACTGTAAACCTACTTTTGCCCCACCCTGTACTTTAATTTAAATGCATAAATTAAATACATAGATTCATAAAGAATGACCTGGTACTGACTGACATTCTGATGGGGGGCTCAACTGTTAAAAAAATTTTAGTTTCAGGTAATAGCTAATAAGCTTAGTATTCAGTGTATATAAAAAGTTATAGTTTCAGGAACTGAAGGTATGACCCACCTTAACTCAAGCAGACCATAAGCAGTTCCACCTTGGTGCCTCAGGGGATGCTCGAGCAATCAAGATGGTATCTGAGCCATTGTGTTCCAGGATGAGATGCCAACCATCCAGGACACAGATAAAGACCATTGCCCAGGGCATAGATAAAGACCACAAGAATGCTGCAGCTTTTTATCCAATTAACTTTTCCCTGAATTCCAAACCCCTTACCTGCACTTTGTTCTCCTTATAGAAAGGGCCATTTAAAAATGGAATTTAAGACTGTCTGTTGGAATACATACCTGCCATCTTCTCAGATCGCCGGCCATCAGAACAAAGCACCCATAAAGATTCAATCCCTATCTCTACTCATTGGGTCTGGTCGGTGACAGGCGGCATGAACACAGGTTTTTCCAGTTTCAATTCCTTATTACTGAATCCACTCATTCATTTGTTCAACAAACACGTGGGTGCCCAACACCTTCTAAAATGATTGTGCTCTAGCAGATCACTCTCAAACTCAATTAGCTAAAAAGTAAGCTTTGGTATCCAGGTACGAGTGCTTGATTTTAGGTCCAGGACATAGAATATTCCACAGGATCACTGGGCAAAAGACCAACAGCAGCAGGGTGGGCACGGTATACCTCCTGATGCCTCCATCTGCCCAGATGGAACGTCACACCCTCAAGAAGGGCCCCGGGGGAGACAGGCTGTCTGGTAAGTGAGTATAGACCTTCAAGGGTTCTGCCCAGCCCACCCAGGGGAAGCCTAGATAGGCCTATCACACAAGACGGAAGAGTTAAGATAACCCATTCATCTATGTGCACAGTACTCTGGGGATGCTAAGTCAGGAGCTGGTAATGTGGCATGAGGGAGGGTTCTAGAAAGTCTTCCTGGCAGAGTAGATGTGGCCGTGGAAGCCATGAGAAAACTCTGCCCTGCTCAGAGGGAGAAAGGGGGGCAGGGTGTCAGTTAGAAGCAGTCATTTATCTCAGGTCTCTTCCAACTCTAAAACTAAGGGACTCTAATCTGAACCTCCCTTGCCAACAATTTGAAAAAGTTGTCTGAGACCAGGGACATTTGGAGAGAAAGTTGAATAGCACATCAAATAATAAACCCAAAAGAAATTCTGAAGTCAAAACAAGGGCTATGCTTTTCTTATCTCTCTAAGGCAGGCATCAAAGTTGCTGGTTGCTGCCTGCCCAGCCTGGGAAGATGACAATGGTTTTCACTGACCTGTAAACAGTGGGACAAGCCTTTGTAATAAAGTTTAAACCAACTAATTTTTTAGGCTTCCTCCCTGTATCCTGCCTACTCCCCACTCCCCCTTTCTGTGACAAGGCAACCTCCTGAGAAGTGCAGGGTTCTATCCCAAGACTCAATGCTTCTGAGTCCTCAAGTGGTGTCTGGACAAGAATCGAACCTGTGGGTGACAGCAAGGGTTGCCCAGAAGTAATGTCAAAGAAGACTGCTTCTATCCTGAAATGGATAAAAGGAAGAAGAATCCCTTCTTTCAGAAAATACAAAGGATAAGAGATGGGATGCACCCAAAAAATGGTGGAGGAGGTTAACTTCATTCTTACACAGTGAGCTCATTCATTCATTCAGCAAACATTCATGTGCACATACCAGGTGTGAGACACCTGCAGAGGGTACAAATATGTACAAAGAAAATACTTGCCCTCAATGGCATTACAGTCTCGGGGTTGATGCTGGGAGTAAGGTAGACTCACAGATATCAATAATAAAGGTGAGTACAATAACAACTGGAAAGTACTCCACGAATACAGACCTCTCTTTTCATTTCTTTGTTGCTTCTTTCTTCGGTGTACCATATTCATCTTGGGTGATTGGGAGAGACGATATTCAGAAAACAGGAATTAGAAGGAGGAGAGAGAAAATGGGACACAAAAGAAAAGAGGGGAAAAAAGAAAAAACACCCAAGCCCCTTTCTCCTGCTGCTGCTGTCTTTAGGCTCAGCCCTAGTTCTGGGAAAGAAAAGGACAAGTTGTCGCTGGAGGTCTCCAGACAGGGCCAGGCCACTGAGTCATAATTTATGCTACATTTGCTCCTGTACCCGAGGTATGTTTTTGTAGAATTGTGCAAAATTCTGACCATTTGGATTTTTCTATTGGGCATCCCAACTTTCAGCACGCGACAATAATTCCCTTCACTCTTAGAAATACAGTTGGCCCTGAACGACGTGGGTTTCAACTGCATGGGTCCATTTATTTTTCAATAAATACTATAAATGCATTTTCTCTTCCTTATGTATTTTTAATAACACTTCCTTTTCTCCAGCTTACTTTAAGAATTTTGTGTATAATACATACAACAAAAATGTGTTAATCAGCTGTTCATGTTATTGGTATGTCTTAGAGACCACAGTAGGCTATTAAAAGTTAACTTGTTGGGAGTCAAAAGTTATACAAAGATTTTCAACTACACGTGAGGCGCCAGCTCCTCACATCCCCATGTTGCTCAAGGGCCAGCTGTATTCTGTGTGTGCGTGTGTACGTGAGCAAGGTATACAAATGTTAATAGTGATAGAATGGAGGAAAGTCTAAGGATTTTCATCCATGGTTTAAGTTAACAATCTCTCCTTTTGAAACAATGACAAACACCTGCTTTGCATTTGGAGTGCCTGTCACTTTTCTTGGCTGAACTTTTCACAGTTCTTCAATACACATTATTTCCTGTTCAAGACAGGAGCAACCTTGGGTGGTAAGAAAGGATAACTATTATCTCCACCGTAAATTTTTCCTCCTTTATTCATTTGTTTTCTACTCAACAATGGTTGGATATGAAGTTTACAAGACAGAGACAGAGCAAGGCATTTCCAAAATAGAATCAATAGGACTGGGTGCCCCATTATTGGAGGTTGGAAAGAAAGGAGGAGTCAGAGATGGCTTTTTCTCACTGGGCTTGAGGGGCGCCCCACCCAAGACAGGACATCAGTACGAAAGCAAGAGGCAGAGTAAGTAAGCGCTTTGCCTGAAGTCGTATAAACTGCTTAGCAGAAGGCCCGAGCCAGGAACCTGGAATTCTTTCCTGCAGCACCCCTTGGTTTTCCTGTGAGCGTCAAGTGACTAAACTTAGCAGCTGAACTCCAGGCCCTTTCCTTATTCCCTCCTTGCTTTAGGCATGCTCACTGTTTGTTCTATGAAGATTGGGTACTCGTCAGGGCACTTTTTTTGACCTCCCATAAGGCCTGGCACAACACTATCTGCTTAGCAGTCCATGACTGTGTGTCATTAAATCAAAACCCAGGAGCCCCGAAGGCCCGTTAGCATTGCCTTACGTGCAACACGAAATCCTTTCCTTCTTTAATTCTTTTTTTTTTAAAGATTTTATTTATTTATTTTTAGAAGGGGAGGGAGGAAGAGAGGGAGAGAAACATCAATGTGCGGTGGCCTCTCGCGCACCGCCCACAGGGGACCTGGCCCACAGTTCAGGTACGTGCCCTGACTGGGAATCAAACTGGCAACCCTTTGGTTTGCAAGCCAGCGCTCAATCCACTGAGCCACACCAGCCAGGCTCCTTCTTTAATTCTTAACACACAATATATTTTTATAATTCCTAGATAGAGTAATTCCTGCATGTTTGAATTTCACAGTCCAGGAAATATTTTTACAACAACAAAAAGGAATTAAAGGGATCAACATAGTCTTGCCAACTATTTTTATAAGAACATTCTAAAAACCCACTGCCACCTACCTTCTGTCATCAACTGCATTGTTTCTTAATAGAAAGGACATTTAATGCATACCCCAAAAGTCAAAACTAATATAACTTTAAGATTAAGGATAATCCTTCTAATTAAATCAGAGTTCTTCAACCGTAGCACTACTGACACTCTGGGCAGGATAAGTCTTTGCTACGGGGATGGGAGAGGGGAGTGGGGAGCTGTCCCTGTGCGCTTCACGATGTTTTGCAACAGCTCTGCCGCTGTTCATTAGACATATATCAGCAGCTTTCCAAGTTGTTAACAACCAAAAAATGTCTCCAGGCATCGCCAAACATCCCCTGGGGGCAATATTATCTCATTTGAGAAGACTGAACTAAATAAAGTAAGCCTTATTAAAAATCTAGTTTGCCCTGACTGGTGTGGCTCAGTGGCGTGGGTGTCATCCCGCAAACCAAAAAGGCCGCCAGTTTGGTTCTCGGTCAGGGCACACGCCTGCGTCCCCAGCTGGAGGCGTGCGAGAGACAAGTGATCTACGTGCCGCTCGCACGTCGCTTTTGCTCTCCCTCTCTCCCTCCCTCCCCCTCTCTCTAAAAATAAGTTAATAAAATCTTTTTTAAAAATCTAGTTATATTATCCTAGCGAAAGCAGACTGACATCAGTCCATAAACCAGCTCTGAGGAACGAGAGGCACAGGGGTTAAGAGGAAGGGATGGATATAAAGTCAGACTTGAACTCAAACTCCAAGTCTGCCCGTTAATCATTGTCTGACCTTGAGCCCCCAAGAACCACCAGCTCCTTTCCTCAGCCCCACCACACATTAAGTCCTTGTCTCCTTTACGAGGATGTTCCCAAGGCCCAAAGCCAAAGCCTACCATGGGGATTAAACCCATAAACGCAGCCTAGCTGGTCCAGAACCTCTGCCCTAGGGCTCTGTAGGTAAGAGCTCTGTAGACCCCTCTGGCCAGCAGTGTCAACACCCCACCCACGACCTGGAGTCTGAATTACTCTTCACCTAGGAGTGAAGCCTTGCTTAGGTCCAGCATCACAGTCACACGTGACATCAACATCTTCAGGCTGCTGCTGTCCTCCTTAGATATCTAACCTGGAGGCGGGCCAGGGACAAAAAGAGGGAGGTGGCAATATCCTTGAACAAAAGTAGCTATAAAAGGGCATGGGAAGCAAGGAGAAGGACAAATGTAACAAGGAGGCAATCTCAAAGGAAAGGGAGGTGGGGAGTCTCCAACAAAGGAGTCAGCGTTCCTGCTACTTCCTCCTCAGCCAGCGCCAACCCACCTCCCAGCCCCAGAAGGCAGAGAGCACTGGTAGCTCTCACAAGGGGAAAAACACTCCTCCCTAAAAATCAGACAGGGTCCTGGTAGAAACCCTGGGGTTCATTTCACAAGCACTTTAAGTGTCTTCTGACATTTTCCCAAAGGACTGAGTTTTCCTTGTCATCACAGGGTCACAGGACATGAGCACAGGGAAGGAACTTACAGAGCAAGTGGTCCGAGCTCTTGTTTTATAGATGGGGAAACTGAGACTCAGGAGAGAAAGGAACTTCCTCAGGATCATCCAAGTGTGCTCCAGCCAGTGGCAGCACTGGGCCAAGAGCTCAAGGCTTCAGTTTTGACACTGATATTTGCTTGAGCCTCGAAAACGTGCCCAGAAGAGGAAGGTTTATTAAGAACTAAATCTCACTCTTCCTGAAAATACAGATGTTCACATTTGCAGCCTCGATGAGGAGAGGATTAGCAAAATCTCGGAAGGGGCCACTGATCTAGTCCCATGGCTTCTCCATATATTTAACAACTGAGAATAAATCACCTGCCAAAGGAGAATCAGCCACTTCTTTCTCGGTCGTATCAGGCATCACCTGCCTTCTCCGGGCTCTTTGATACTATGACCAAAATACAGAGAGAACGGACCTGAAAGGCCATTTGGGGAAAGGGTGGGTGTGCGCACATGTGCATAAAAGTGGTGGAGGGGGAGGAAACTAACATGGCAAAACTCTAGAAAACAGTGAAACCTAAGCAAAAGGCGTAGGACATTCATCGTACCATTCTCGCCACTTTTTAGAAGGCTTGCAATTTTTCTAAATAAAAATTTGTGGGAGAGAGATAAAGCACTAAATAATAATCTAAATTAAATTACACTTTGAAAAAGATTTTATGTATTTATTTTCGGAGAGAGTGGGGGAAGAGAAACATCGGGTTGGTCGCCTCTCGCACGCCTCCAGCTAGGGACCCGGACCGTAACCCAGGCATGTGCCCCAACTGGAAGAGAACCCAGCGGCCCTCTGTTTCATGGGCCGGCGCTCAATCCACTGAGCCACCCCAACCGGGGCTAAACTGCATTTTTTAAAAATTATTTGGAAAGGGTCAGGCACCAATCCTTCCGATTTACTCAGTTTCTCTAAGGACTAACATTCCTAGAAAAAGTTGCAAGACATTCCCGGAGGTCAGAGTGGGGGGATTCCAAACAAACAGGCGATGCCAGCATTCTAAGTTGCCACTAGCTGTGGTAACCTTGGGACCGGAATCTCATTCCAAATGTTTTGTCCCCATGCTCCCAAAACACACGTATGCTTGTCCCATCATGTATCCTGGTGTCTGGGGTTGAAAAAGTAGCGAAAGTAACAACAGGCTATGAAGCGGGCAAATGTCAGATTTTTTCCAAGAGTCCATCACATTTGCAATACAGATGGTTTATAAACACAATAAAATACAGTTTAATTTCTATTCAGTTTGAACATTTTTTCACTTAAATATATTCTGAATCAAAATCCACATCCAAGGCAGTCGGCATGGTCTCTACCCATAGTAGAATTTAATCCAGGCCATGTTGGATCCATCATCCATCCCTGAAAATCTGTCCTTAACCGCATATATGAAACCCATGCCAATAACATGGCATTCAAGGCGTGGAGGTTTGAGGGAATGTAACCCATTCGATAAACCCAAAAGAATTCCTATGACTGAGAGAGCAGAGCAGGGGAATTTGAAGTTGGACAGACAGAGGTCAGATTCAGGAGGGCCTGCATGCTAGACAAAGGGTAGGAAGTTTAACCTTTGGGCACCAAGGAATTACTGACGGGTTTTTCAGATGAGAGGGATATAACTGAATCATTCTAGGAGAGAATGAATAAAGGGAAGTAGCTCAAAACTAAATAACAAAGACCTGAATAAAGGAAGTCTGAAAGGGACTGAACAACTGAGGACAAATTAGAGGGGGCTAGTGAGGAGTGCAAAGGAGTAGCACCTGAGAGAAAGAGAGCAGCTGTGCCCAAGAGAGCGAGAAGGGAGTCCAAGATGACTTCCCACAGCTTTTTAGACTTTGTAGCTAATACTGCTGGTCATCCTGGTGGGGAATTCAGGAGAAGAAGCCTGGGCAGACAAATGCAGTAAGTTTTGAATATGTTGCAGTTCTACCTGGATATGCAGCTACGGAGCTCCACAGAGAAGTCCAAGTTGGATACATGCGTTTGGGAGTAATCAGTATATATATGGTAATGGATGCCCGGACGATGTCACCTGGGTAGGAACTGAGACCAAAACGAGAACTGGGTGCCAAGAAGAGAAACAGGGGAGAAAACCTGTTAAGGGTAGGCAAGGAAGAAGAGAACACCAAGGAGTGGGCTAACAGGCAGAGGTTTGAGCCTGCTTTTAAGTGACTTGCTAAACTCCATCTCCACAGGCTGGACACATATGGCTAGAATACATAAGGAACAATGATGTATTAAAATAAAGGCACTTCTTGCCCTGGCTGGTGTGGCTCAGTGGGTTGAGCGCCAGCCTGCGAACTGAAGGGCTGCTGACTTGATTCCCGGTTAGAGCACAGGACGGCGTTGTGGGCCAGGTCCCCAGTTGAGGGCGCACGAGAGGCAACTGATCGGATATTTCTCTTTCTCCCTTCCCCTCTCTCTAAAGAATAAATAAAATCTTTAAAATAAATGCACTTCTTAACAACGAAAAGACAACCTAATTAAAACATAAGCAAAGGATTTGTACAGACATTTCTCCAAAGAAAATACACAAATGGTCAATGAGCACATGAAAAGATACTACTCAGGAAATAAAAAAAGATACTCAGCATCATTAATCATTACAGAAATGCATATCAAACCACAAAGAGATATACTTCAGCCTCACTGGGATGGTCATAACAAAAACAGATCATCACAGTGTCAGCAAGGATACACAGAAACTGGACTTCCATACAGTGTTAGAGGGATTATAAAACGGTACAGCCACTGTGGAAAACAGCTTGGCAGCCCTCAAAAATTAAATATAGAGTTATCATTTGACCCAGCAATTCTACTCCTAGGTATATACCCATGAGATTTAAAAACATATGTCCACAAAAGACTTATACTTGAATGTTTATATTAGCATTATTCGTAATAGTCAACAAGTGGAAATAACCCAAATGTCCATCAACTGAATGAATGAATGAAAGGTGGTCGGCCCACACAATGGATTTGTCTGCCACGAAAAGGAATGTGTTACCGGATATATGCTACGCTATTGTCGGTCACTAAAAACATGCTAAGTTAAAGAATCCAGACACGAATGGCCACATATGCTGTCTGATTCCATTTAAATGAAATATTCAGAATAGGGAAATTCACAGAAACAGAAAGCAGGCTAGTGGTTGCCAGGGGCTGGGGAAATGGCGAACGAGGAGTGACTGCTTCGTGGGTATGAGGTTTCTTTGAGGGGTGATGGAAAATGTTCTGGAATTAGATAGTGGTGAAGGCTGCACAACACTGAATGTACTAAAACCTACTCAACTGTACACTTTAAAACACTAAAAACCAATGAATTGTACACAGTTACAATGGTGAACTTTATGTGATGTGAATTTTACCTCAATAAAAAAAAAGTTTCAAATAATAAATTCACTTTGTGAAGTTACCCACAGCCAAGAGGAGCTGGAGGAGCAATTTCTCCAGCTTACCACAGGAACTTCAGATATTCTAACCAAAGAAGCCAAAGAGCATCCTTCTCAAGAGACGTTTAAATGCCTTAAGAGGGCCATGGGTTAGGGGCGGTGGCTCTGCTCCAGAGTTGAGATGGAGCATGGAGCCTCAACAGAGCTACTCATGCCAAGGTCACGGGCCTCACTTCTAAGACCCCAAGATGCAAGGATGACAGGGACACAAACAAGCTATGACTTGACTTATAGACCTCTGGCATGACCTGGGCATATTTACCACCCAATGACAGAAAAGGAGAAATGACTTCTAGGCCCAGGGTACGCAGAAGCCCCAGAATTCCACCTCCTGGTTTACGCCCCTTACCGAACTCTGCAACCCCTAAAACGCTTTCGCCATGTTCATGGTGACCGACCTCCTGAAGCAACATTCCAAGCTGTTTAGAACGTCAGCATTCACCATCCATATAGCAGCTTTACGTCCACACAGTACATCAGGACATTGCTCTGAGTCTCATCTCTTCGGGTTTTGCGCATAAGTGACCTTGAAATCAGCACAACTTACATGGTTTACACCCAGCTCAACATCATCTGCCGCACAAGTCAAGGCCCAGAGAACCCGAGTGAGGGGCAGGAGATGGACGGTGCATTGACCAGCGCCTCAGGCGAGAGCTTGAGGCTGGAGCTCCAAGGTCATCTCGCTACTTCCCTCTCCAATGATGTGCATCCCTCTCTTTTTTCCTCCCTCCACTGGCAACTCCCAGAGCAGCCCTGGATAATAATGTGACCAAATGCAAATGCTCTGAGGTGGCACACCACCACTCCAGGGAGAGACTGTCAGAGCAGGGAGGCAGATCTGGAGCAGAAAGCCAAACTCTGGCCTGGTCTAGTCATCAGATAAGCAACCCCTCCTACATGCCTCCCCGCTCCTACTGCCCGGTGGGAAACGGAGCACACAGCGAATCTAGGTCTTCCCTTGCGGTTCCAGCCACCGAGTGGGGAGATTACGACTACCCTGTGGTTGCCATGCCTACTGCGATGTCATTCCTCTATCATTCCATCTGGGTGGATTTTGTTTTTTTTCCTTTCCTCTACAGGACACCCTCCGAATCAGTACCTAGGAGCCTACTGGGAGCACCAGCCCTCCATCTATCCAGATCCCGGTAAACCGCACTGTCCAGGGACCTCAGAAGACTCTGTCGTCCCTAATGGGAGCAGAGAAGAATTAGGAGCAGTTCTAGGATGTAGAAAGCTATTGACATTGGTTAATCTATCCCTATATTTAAGCAGAACCGAGCAGAACACAGATTTCAACTTTTCCTCCCAAAAAGGCGAGCAGGAAGGAACATGTGGTGAGGTCCTATCAGCTTAAGTGCCCAGAAGAAAACCACTTTTTTAACTAAAATAAATGCAAAGAAGAACAGGACGGAATAAAAGGTGTACAAATCCCACAGTTTACAGTTAATCATGCACGGAGGAACGCAGGGGAAGGAATAACAATATTTCCTAAATGATTACCTTACACACTAACCAGCCATCTCTAGGGCCCATGTCAACAAAAAGCGTTTCCTTGGGTTCCCACCGTGCCCCAGGCACTGTGCCAGGCCCCGAAGACCTAGACCCATGCTTTAAGGAACTAACAATAAGATAACTGTTCACAATCACCATTTTGTTCCACCAGAGAGATAAAGAAACTGAGGCTCTGAAAGACCAGGGAGTTTGTCCTGGGCCACGACCGTCTGTGGGCTGACAGCAAAAGTGCAGGTGCGCGCAGGCCTTGCCCCCGGTCCTAGAGTGAAGAGGACAGCCTGCTGCACGCTTTCTCCTCATTGTGTCCCAGGATCTGTGGGGCTTCTGCTGGGCAGTGAAGGAAGGCAGCGGGCAGTGGCTTCAGTTCCAGCCGCCACATCCCCACTGGGAGAGCTTCGGCCATCTGCCGCAGAGAGACAGGTGGGGGGCCAGGGGGAGGCCGTCTGTGCACCCAGCTCACCCCTCTGCGGTCAAGTTAACCTTTATGTGACGGGCTAGCTCCCGGAAGTCATCAATGCCATTGTTAAAACACAGCACCTTGTGGAAAACATTGGTCCTGTCACACTGGAAACACCCAGACTTACTCAATTTAAATGGCAACAACTGTACATGTCAGCAGTGCTGTCGTTTTCAACCACAACACATACAGCTGGCCTTATCTTTCTAAATATATAATATGTCTCTTATTGTTTAAAAAAATACATATTATATATCTTACATTCTTTTAATCGTAAGTGATAGAAAAACCCGATCTCCATTTTATAAATGAAGAAACCAAGGTAAAGAAAAGAGAAGGGGTCACCCCAGGTGACACTGATTTGCAGAACTGAGATTTTTACCTTAAGCACCGACTTGGGGCACCTTTGGAGACAGCACAAGCGCTCAGCGGTTTGGGTGAAAGTCACATTACCAGGCCACCAAACAAGCTACTACTGTTAGTTCTTTTGTCTTTAGTAGGCCCAACGGTGGGAGTGGTTTGGCAGGGAAAAATGGAGAGAGCTCCCCATGAGAGCCCAGGCATTCCCCCCCAAAGTGGTTACTGATACAGTTCAGGGGCCAGATGTCAGATTTAGTAAAACCGTCCTCCTTTTGAACAAGCCAGTTGGCCTCTCACTCGTCCTGAGGTGGGTGCCCAGATGCCCTACTTTCCCATTGAATCCTGCTCCCTGGGGACCCGAAGCCTGAACAGGCTGTTTCCTCCTCACCCAGGTAAGAGCTTTGCCATCTAAAACCAGGCCAGCAAAAACACACAAGAAACATTCACCAGGTGGTGGTTTGACTGGTTTTCATAGCAAAACCTACACGTCAGGACCCACGCCTGGGAAAGAGGGAGTGCCCTGCAGAGGTCTGTTTGGATCAAAGCGGGCGGCGCCGATTGCCCCACCGGGAGCAGCAAGACGTGGCCTCGGAACTGTGACGAGCCCTAGAACGCCAGCGTCCTGAAGTCGGACAGACCTAGGCTTGAATCTCAGCACCACTCACTCGCCGTGGGGCCTCGAGTTGCTTGCCCTTGGTTTTCCTTTTCCATGGAAATGCCACTTCGAGGTGGTAGTTACAACCATCATAGGCCTCTAAGATGGCAGTTATGATTACTGGTTTGCCAAATGCAGCAGTGTGTCGGTGCTCAGCCACCCACACGTTTTCCCTGATCCACTCCTGATCACTGTCCTTGCAGCACAGCTGACCTGGGGGTAAACCCTGCAGCCACAGAAACCAGCTCTCACACCTGCTAAGCTGAAGGAACCATACAGGACTCACACCTTGTTCTTATTAGAATCACTCTTTTGATTTTTAAATTGATGCATGCGTGTACTTTATATACATTTCCCTATACATATGTACACATGTATATGCACATATATCATTTATTTGGATGGCATTTTTATCACTTATGCTATTTTCCTATACCCTCTCCTTCCACATCAACACCACCATCCCCGGTCCTGCTTTCCCCAAGTAGCTCGTGTTAACATTTTCATTTGTGTCCTTCCACATTCTCCCCACGCTCATGTAATTTTGACACACATGCACAAACAGTGGGATTTTGGGGAGTGGTTCTATGTTTAACAAAAATAGAATTACATATTGCAGGTCAACTTTTAAATAGAATCATAGCCCTGGCTGGTGTGGCTCAGTGGATTGAGCACTGACCTGTGATCCAGAAGGTGGCCGGTTCGATTCCCAGTCAGGGCACCTGCCTGGGTTGCAGGTCAGGTCCCTGGCTGGGGGTGTGCAAGAGGCAACCAACTGATGTTTCTCTCACACATCAATGTTTCTCTCCCTCTCTTTCTACTTCGCTTTCCCTCTACCTGAAAGTCAAATAAAATCTTTTAAAAAACAACAGAATTATGTCATATATACACTCTCCTCCCTCTTGTTTACTCTACCATACTTTGCCAAAATCCTTTTAATGGTTCTGTAATGATCCGTGGTAGGAAGGTCCCATAGCTACTGGACCACTTCCTTACTGATGGGTACTCAGTTTCAATTCTTGGCCACTACAAAGAAAACAACAATAAATTCCTTGCACGTGCATTCCTATCAAAGACCATTTTCCAACCAGACGAAATGCCAAGTTCCAGAATGTGAAAGTCACCCATCAAAAGGACCTCAGGATGAGCTCAGATACAGCCCCATCACCCTTAAAGTTCCTCTCAGAAAAGGTCCCCTCCACTCCTAGCTGTGAAAAATCCCAGGCCTGGGTCTGGCCTCCAACCCCCAATTGTTCCAGAGTCTCACTGTGTCAAGTCAATTCTGCAGGTCTTAATTTTCCCATCGGTAAAATAGAATTTAAAAACTGCCCCGTACTGAAGAATTTGAGAATGCTTTTGTGAGAGATTTTTATGAGGGAGTAGTGTGTGAAGTTAAGATTTTTGCTGTTATTCTATGGGATGCTGTTTCTAGCTTGCTGTTTGGGGCAAAAACTAACAAATTCAATTGACTTCTCTTCAAGGCTCAGCGGTTTCCGGGGCTGGACGTGAAGGACTTCTATCTCCCTGCATTCCCGAAGCACCTTGCCCTGCAGTTCTTTACAACCAAAAGTCAGTGCTACGGCAAAGGACTTCTGACTTTCCATTTGCCCCGCTTGGTCCAATTCCGAGGAGAGGCAACTGTAATTGTAATTATGAGAGGAATGATCCAGTGAGCAAAGTTGGAAAATCGGTAACCTCGCTGATGTTGGATTTTCACTCAAAACTTCCCAAAGCTCTAAATTTCATTCAATAAAAGGTGTAAAGAATGTTGAGGGGTGGGAGATTTCTTCTTTTATAGGGGGCATGATTAGCAGCTCTGCTCTTGAAAATAAAACAGACATTTTAGGAAAAAAGGAATCCTAAACCTTCCCTTTCAGGTGGTAGTTCTAAAAGACTTTCAAGAGCCTCCCAAAAAGAAGCACTTAGAATAACTCGAGTTAATTTACCTGGTTCCATATGGCTCCTACACATGATAGGGTAGTAATAGGAATGGTAGAAATCAACAGAATTAGTGTGATGTTACTCTGCTTTAAAACTCAAATCTCAATATGGAAAGATTTTCATCAAAATCAAGCAGGCAATTGCCATTCCTATCCTGAAAGAGCACTTGGCTGCAACTACCAAACTGCTTACCACGTGACCTTAGCTATCATGCCCCTGGGAGGTATGCATACCTCAGGTCTCCAAAGACATGTGCCAGCGTGGGCAACTCACAGAGGTCCCCCACTGGAAACATCCACCTGCCAATCAAGAGCAGGACAGGCAAAGAAATCACAGTATGCTCATGTGACAGAATACTATACAGCACTAAGAATGAACAGCCTGCCCTGGCTGGTGTGGCTCAGTGGATTAAGCGCCACCCTGCAAATCAAAAGTTTGCCTGTTCGATCCCCAGTGAGGGCACATGCCTGGATTACAGACCAGATCCCCAGCTGGGGGTGTGAGAGAGGCACCACAGCGATGTTTCTCTCCCACTTTCTCCCTCCCGTTCCCCTCTCTGAAAAGAAATAAATAGTCTTAAAAAACAAAAACAAAAGAAGGAAAGAACAACCCACAACTACACACTACACTGTGGATGAATTTCATAATGTTGAAGGGGGAAACCCAAACAGTAAAGTGCCCATACCAGAGGATTCCACTCAATGCGATTAGAATCAGTAAAGTCTCCCTTCATGGGTGGGGTACGGGTGCTGGGATAACTGAAAGGGCACAGCTACACTTCTGTCCTATTGTTTCTTAATCTGGGTGCTGATGACACAAGTAAGTTTACCTTGCCAAAATTTGTTGAATGAACGTATGTGCACTTTCCTGTATGTATGCTATACTTCAGTTTTTGAAAACTTTACAAACTAAGTCAATGAAAAAAAATAAAGGTGATCAAGAGTAATCAGGTAGACGAAGATCTTGGAGGCAGGTTTTATCTGGTGTACGAGGTCTGTCCAGAAAGTACTCAACCATGTACCATGAAAAATATAGACATTCATTGAAGAAGATACAAGATACAAGAAACATTGTACACAGGACAATGACGCCTCAGTCCCCTTCAAAGTAGGCACCTTGGGACCTCACATAGTTCTCCCAGTCACCATCAGCTGCCCCATGGTATTTTCCTAAATCTCATTAATGGTGTTAAATCTCTTCCCTTTCAAATGTAATTTTAGTTTGAGGAAAAGGAAGAAGTTACAGGGTGCCAAATGTGGGCTGTTACAGAAGAGGGGGCTGAGTCACCTGGGTGATTTGATGTTTTGCCAAAAAACTCTGCATTAGACACAATGCATGAGCGAGTGCATTGTCCTGATGAAGCTGCCAATCACCATTTGCCCAAGCTGTGGCCTTCTGAATCATCCAAATAGTTTCCACAGAGGTATATTCAAGCTTAACATAAAATTTGACACAGATTTGTTGCTCTACTTGCTCAATCATTTTGAATGCAACAGCCGCACAGTACACATGCTAATTCGATGGCGTCTACCGCCCCCACTGACTAGTACAGTGAAGTCATCATTGTTCACACATGCACATTCCAGTCCACTCTCCTTGGCTACCAGGTTACACTGATGTCACACAAACCATTTTCTATATTGATAGCTGGACTTTTCGCTGGCAGACCTTATATATTGTTCCAGGCGCTCTCCCTAACCATGAGAAGACCTTAGCCAAATGGGAGGAAGGGCATTCTGTCAGAAGAGATGAAGGGAGGGGACACGGAAAATGGCACAGAGCAGTTTTGCAATATCTAGATGTACAGCCTCCATCGCAGGTAATTAATCTAGTGCTCTACTCATTACAGACAGATACAGGTTTGCTTCGAAAACATTTAAGGGTTTTCTTTCTGCTTTCTTTTTTCTCTTAAAATAATGTTTAGAATAAGAAAAAAAGAGCATAATTATTTTATATGGAAATCAAATTCAGCCTTTACCAGAGTGGCTCAGTTCGGTGGACATTGTACTGCAAAGGAAAAAGTTGCTGGTTCAATTCCCATGTAGGGCACATGCTTGGGTTACAGGTTTGGTCCCCAGTTAGGGTGTGTGCAAGAGGTAACCGATCAATGTTTCTTTCTCACATTGATGTTTCTCTCCCTGTCTTTCTTCCTCCCTCTCTCTAAAAATAAATAAATACCGCACTGGTGTGGCTCAGTGGACTGAGTGCTGTCCTGCCAACCAAAAGGTTGCGGGTTCAATTCCCAGGCAGGGTACAGGCCTAGCTTGTGGGCCAGGTCCCCAGTAGGGGGCGCATGAGAAGCAAACACACATTGACGTTTTCCTCTCTCCTTCCCTTCCCCTCTCTCTAAAAATAAATAAATAAAATCTGTCCTTAAATAAATAAATAAAATCTTTTTAAACAATCAAATTTGTTTTCGCAGACAGAAACAGGAGAGAAAACCTGATCAATGGTGACTAATTGGAAGCCAGAGTTGGAAAAAGCTTCTCTAGAAGGAAACTAGGGTTTCTGTTCAGTTCAATAACAACACAGTAATAGCTAACACTTATGCAGGGTTTACATGTGCTAGGCACTGCTCTAAGTGTTTCCGTACACTCGTTAACTCATTCGATCCCCACCTATGAGGTGGGGATTGCTATAATCCCCACTTTGCAGACTGGGACTGGGGACGAGGGTTAAGTAACTTGCCCAAAGTCATACAACTAGTAAATGACGGAGCTAGGCAGTCTCGCTAGAATCTGTGTTCTTAACCATTATACATATTGCTTCCTAATATGCATTTATTAAGCCCCTACTATGTGGAGGGCACAGTGCTGGACAAGAGGGGTACTGAGATAGAGAACACTGGTCCATGGATTACAGAGTTAGTCTTTGTAGTGACGAGGGTCACGGAGGCATCCGGAGGTCTAATTTCAGAATGAAAAGTTAGAAAACTATCTGTAAATGCCTGGATATTAAGTTTTCATGGACTAAAAAGCAGTGCTCATTTTCTCACTAATATTATTCTACTCAGTAGAGTAACTTGTAAGAATAAACATTCCTTGATACCCACCCCATCCAACCCTGGGTCAAGAGACTCAATGAAACTCTCTTCATTCTGATTGGGGGGAGAAAAAACAACCTGTAAATGTGTTTGTTTATTTTTCCTGAATTGCCCTCTTGTCTAAAGAGGATTGCTCAGCACTGACCTGGCAGGTTTGAATACAGGGCCTCTCAGAAGGTAAGAGGCCCAGGTGCCCAAGTTATTAAAAAAGGAAGACATGCAAAGTAGGATTACATTCATTTATGGTACATTCAAATGCTTACACTTAACAAAGCCATACTCTTCACACACGCACAAACTCAAATACAATGTAAAATAATTATGATTTCAAGAGAACTACAGAATCTATTTTCTAAAACATTAATTCAGAGTGCCCCATAGACGGTGTTGTCCACGCACAGACTGTAGATTTGACACTTTTTGATGAAAATCTCGGTTACTACACATACAATGGCACGCAGAGATTGCATCAAAATATTGCCTGAGTCCTCCATGAATGGAAGATCCAAATTTAAACAGCTCTCTCTCCAGCCAGCTGCCAACTCTTGAATAAGCCTTTCCAAAGGGAAAGAGAATAGAAGAGTGATCCCAGTGGTGAGAAACAGTGAAGATCCAGTTGGGAACTAGTGAGAGAAAAAATGATGCTCACAGAGCTGGAGAGAAAATGTGGGTGAACACCCTGGGGCATGACCACCTACAGACCCAGGTAGGCCAGGTGTTAGATTTTTGTGACACCTAGAGGTCAAGTTCAAAAGGCCAGTTAAGGTGACAACAGGTTAGCTAAGGCCATGAGAGACAAGCAGCACCACAACCATCTGCCTCCCTGCCCTTGAGCTAGCTCCTACCCAAGTCTTCTTCACCTGCTACACTCACACCCTTGGCGCACCTTTGCTGGTCTCTCCACAGCCACAGGCAGGGTCCTAAACATGTATGAATCTTCCAACATGTGTTCTCTTCTCCATGTTCCTTCCATTTCCTGGAAGTCCATTAGATGTTTTTAGAGATCCCCAAATGGTACCCACTGTGACAGACACAACATCCAATACTACTTTCTAGGTTATTGGGAACACAACATCCAGTGTTACTTTCTAGATTATTGGGAATCTGTCTAATTGTAACAGTCTAGTGGAAAAAAAATTATGAGAGCTCCTCAGACTCCCAAAAATGAGGCACTGCAGAGAAAGTGGGCAGAAAACCATTTTCCAATGTCAGTTTATCTGCTAAAATCTATCCACTCTGTGAGTTGCCAAGGAAAGTTAAGGCTCTTGTTCTGAAGTGAGGAAGGTTTGTTCTCTTTCCACATGACACCTGCCAAAGATGGAAAACGTGATACCCTCTGCATATCATAGGACACCAGCTCCTGGTAAGAGGACACCCCATCTCCTGCCAGTGCAGCACCCAGTGGGAGTGGCTTTTCCATTTTCTCCCCTTGCTGAAGGGGCCCTAGAAAGGCTACCAGGGTCATCCCCAAGCGCAAAAGCCCCCTCAGCCCCCTGTAAGCCCTCACTGTACACTCTTGCTTTTATTTAGCTAAGTAGAAGCGTTTGTTTTTTTTTAATTTCTAGAGCTTTCTATCTGGAAACACACTCAACAAGAGGGGCTCTTACTCTTCCAGCGGAGGCCTGTGGACCAGGTGCTAAATTCACTGGCTCTTACTCAAGCTATACAAAGCTGAGCATGACCTTGAAACATCCTCTCTGAATTCCTCCCTTAGGTCCAGTCCAGGCAAACACAAATTGATTCTATTTTTTTCAGAACACCAACCCCTTCAGATGGCCTTGTTTATCTTCATTAACCCTTCTCAATGATAAGAGGGGCCAAGGGTTCAACACCCAAAGTTGCAATCAGAGAAACAAGGCCTGTGGGAAGCTGTAAAATTGAGAGGTGACAAATCTGTGAGCAATTCCCCAGATACCCTTGAGTCAATCGACTCTCTCGAACACATCCCATCTTCACTCCCCGACAGTTAATAGCTTACACTTCCCGCACACTGACTCTGGGGCAGACCATGTCCTACGAGCTTCATGTGGATTAACTCACTTAATCCCCACACCAATCCCATGGGGTACGTGCCAGAGGTAAGGGAGAGAGCTGGGATTCAAACCTGGAAGTCTAATTCCAAAGCCCAAGTTCCCATATGAGCCACAACACATTTCTACGCTCGAGTATGACAGTGGTTGCTCTTGACAGGAGCATTTGCCTAACTGTGTTATGAGGACTCATTTACTTATCTGTCTGTCCCTCAATATTCATTCTCCCTTCTTCCTTTTTATTATAATCTCCACCCCCAAGTTTTTACCTAGCACATGGCCGTCTACGCTAGACTACATTTCCCAGCATTCCTTACAGGTAGATGTGGCCATGTGACTAAGTTCCAGCCAATGGGATGTGAGTGGAAGCTCATTAATGACAAATTGCTTGCCTTGGATTTCTTTACCTCCTACCTCCCACAGCCTGAAACCCAGACTTAAGAGATGTAAAGTAGTAAAAACCTGGGTCCATAAATGACTTCGTGAATGTATTTTGCCAGCTTAGTGAAACTTCTGTCTATCTAGCCATTCTATTTGGGGATCTGTGTTATAGCAACTTCCCCTACATGTTAGATTCAGCACCTTAAGACCTAAACCTTGTCATATTCTGCTCAGCATCCCCCAGACCCTTTCTCAGTACTTGGAACATAGTACCTGCTCAGCAAATATTTGTTGATAAATGAAAACACCATTATGTAAACCAGGTGCTATTGGAACCAAACAAAGTTACCCAAGCTCAGCAAATGACCCTTATCCAGGTGGATACAATGTCTTCTGTTTGTTTGGGGTTGTTTTTTTTTTGGGGGGGGGGTGCGGTTTCAAACGGGAGCTCAGGCTAGAGAGTCTACATTTAGGCAAGGATTTTCCATAGGGGAGGAGTCAACTTCCACAGTACCTGTGTCATCTCCCCACTGAGATGATGAATGTTGTGCTTCAACAAAAATTAGCCGAGGTTACTGCTTATCTCACAATAATGATAAGCTCAATCTGAACACTTACTATGGGCCAGGTACGGTACAAAGCACTTCACGTACACCGCAGTATTCATTTTCACTTAATCCGCACAACCCTACAAGGTTATTATCCCCAAATGAGCCAAGCAAGCTCAAAAAGAAGTTAAATATTTTGCCCGAGTTGCATGCTAAAAGGTAACAGAAGCCAGATCCACCCCCAAGTTGTCTGAACCCTAACTTTATTCTCTCCTTACCCACTGTGCAACTCTGCCTCTCCTCACGTGTGACAGGCTTACACTCCCAACTATGATTACAAGTTTGAAGGGCTGGACGAAGTTTCATGCTTATCTGAACAGATGCCCAATGCACAGAGCTTCTGGTGTGGCTGGGGCACGTTTTCTCTGTGCGTGGCTGGTGAGAGGCTGCGAACGCCGACCAGGCTCCGGCCAGGAAGAGGGCAAACGGCCTTGGTCCCCGGGTTCACCGAACTTCCTCTTCCTTTCTCCTGCTCCCTGAGCTGCCCTTGCTGCCCCCGACCTCTGCACCCTGCTGCCCACGCCACTGCCACCCACGGCCTGTGTCCTTTCCCCTCAGGTACCTCCCTTGGATTTGCCCTCCTGCCTGCCTCTGTGCACAGTTCTTGTCAAGCCTTGCAACTCTGCTCACTGAAGCCGGCACGTGCCAGGTCGGCCCATCTAACCTGACCATGGTGTAGTCCAAGTTTCACATCCCTCCTTCTCCCCAGCTTCGTCCTCACAGCCATTCTTCATCTCCACCAGCTTCTTCCTCCTCATTCTTGGGTTCAGCAAAGTAAAGTCAGTAGCCAGGATAGGGAGGCACCAAGCAAGTTTTGTCCCAGAGGTTGCAAAACTAGTGCCTACAAGCCCCCGCGTATGTTTTGTTTGGTTGTACTCTGCTTTTAGAAAACTAAACTAGTTACATCAGTAGTTGTTAGAGTTCATATACAAATGCAAATTTCAAGCCTCTCTTGAAAAATCAGGAGTCCTGGCAACACTGGGCTCACCTTCCCATATGGCAAGTGGCTAGAGTTAAATTCTAACTTCCCACTGGATCGGCATGAACTTCCCATTTACCACAGTCCTCTCCACTTCCTAGTCTGCTTTTTTCCATCCAGACATCCCTTCACTTGTTTACACAGCCTGCCTGGCCCTATGAACATGTGAGTTTGCAATGCCTTTTGTCATGTCTCCATTTTGCTGATGAGCAAACTGAGAAATGGAGAAATTAGTCTTCCAGGTCTCAAAGTCGAGCTCATCAGCAAGTCCATGGCTGGCTATCATCAGATAATACTTCTCAAGCTCCTGGGTGTCACAGGCACTGTCCAGAGCGTCACAGAGGTTTAGATTCACCTAGGTGCCTTGACCTTGCCTCTTCTAGTCACTGCCCTCATCCACACTGCTGCTCCAAACGCATGGACATGCCAAAGGAAGGCACTTAATTTTTTCAACACCCAGGTCACAAACATCCCCCTTTATCGTGTGCCAGGACAACCTGATTCTCCTCATCTCACCCCAAAATTAACTTTTCTCAAATCTGTTGCTCAGGTTATATACCCTGAACCTACTGAGGTGTGACCTTTCTAGAAGGCAATCCCCTCTGCGCCTGAATCCTGCAGGGGCCTGTGTGTACACACATGTGTATGTGCATGTGCTTCTGGATTAACACATTATTTTCTGGTTAACTTCGCAGGCAGGTGAAAAGCCAACAATTGCCCCAGTTGGGGAGCCGTGGTCTGTTCCACTAGCCCACTGAAAGGGGCAGCAGCGGCTGATGGTGGCCTCTATGGAATGAAGGTTCGGGATTGACAGCTCTTAGGGTTTTCAGGAGGCCAGGAATATAATTTAGAAACGCGAAACAATGATTTCTAGTAAAAAGACTTGTGCTGAAAAACAAGTTCGTCCCCCACCCCTGCTTCAAGGGCAAGACTTTATAAGGATCACTGCAGGTTCTCAATCCCCCATCCCATCCTGAGGTCGTACTAGGATTGGAAGAAAACCCTAACTTGCTTGGTTGGCATTGCCCTCCAGGCCTGTCCTCCATGATGAGAAGACAACTAAGTATGTCTTTAACTAGTTGTTTTGTTTTTATTCCTGTTTGATCTGTCCTTAAAACAAACTTTTCTCTCTCTCTCTCTCTCTCTCTCTCTCTCTTATCCATCTTCTCCTTAGAACCTCCCCGCTCTTAACTCACACTGCAATCATCTGGATCTTTCCAAAAAGTAGGTTGCAGCTTCCATTTCTTTGATTAAACAACTCTAACAAAGAATTCATTGAGATGAAAATGCTTATCTTGAAGCAGGTAACATCCTTTTCTTTGCCAAATCACATGCAATTTACATATAAATGGCCTGACAAAGGGACTTCTTTGAGAGGTGGCAGATTATAACTCCTCTTGCTCCAACACTTATAAAGCCTTTAAAAGGGGAGAGAAAAGAACAATTTCTCGACCAGAAAATGTCACAGACGGCCACAAACTAACTTCCCGAGGGATGCTCATTTTGCTACAAATACTTTCTCCAAATGAAAAGCGTACAATGTACAAAATGTCCACTTGGGGATCTGTGCCTCCTGGTTGGGTGATCGCCCTTCCACTGTGGGTGATGAGCGGGCAAACGATATGCCCAGAAAGGCGGCCAATGAGAGGCCCGCTCACCCTGCGTCCTGATTGGCCAGACCTGGCACCGGCTGGAACCAGGGCCAGCTTTGAGGACAGTAACGGGACGTGATAGGATCCTCTCTTCAAAGCATAGAGCAAACATCCATTAATCCTCAAAAGATGCTTTCAAGGAGAACATTATCCCTTTTGAGGATGTGGAAGCTCAGAGGTGCCGCAGGTAGTTGAAGGGAGAGCAGAGGAGAAAAAAAGAGCACTGGGCTCCGAGCCCCAGATCTGGTTCTCCGGAGAGAGTCAAGTTGCTGGAAAAGAATGAACCTTTAGAATTGGGGCAACGGAGGAGGCAGTGGAGAAGCTGCTGCTTTGGAGGGTGCGCCTCAAGTCTCCTCCTGCTACATCCCAGAGGAGGCTGCCTAGTTGAGATAAGGCCGGAGTCCTGAGCATGGTTCTGTGTGCACCAAGCCGGGAACCAGAGAAAAAGTCCAAATCTCTAGGCTTGGGTACAAAACCCCTTCTTCAGCCTAATGACCACTAAGTCTGTGGGAATGGGGGGAAAGCTGAAAACTGGATCCAGTTAGCCACACAGAACCTGTTTCGGTAGCCCGCGCCCTCACCTCTCCTCCCCTCAACTTTCTTGAAAGGGGTAGGATTTGCGTGTGAACAGGGGCAATGTCTGGCTGGTCTTTCCATCTTAAGAGAACTGATCCGGCGCGTCCTACAGCTCACACTGGTAAGGATCACAGCCTGTCACCGTGTTTGGCAATAAACATCGCACATTCTCACATTACACATTTATTTGACCTTTAATGTTTTGCCCTGAGATACCTGGAAAAACCGTACGCCACTAATCAAAATGCTGTAAGAACGCCCACAGCCTCTCCTCCGCTCGCACAGGCAGTGTTACTACCTCACACACTGATTTCTATATTAAATATTTTTAGCCTGCATTTTGCTAAAAATTTAGAATAACTTCCTTGCCAACACCGTGTACTTTTTGCATCACTAAAGAGAGCCCATGCCATGCACAAATTATAGGCTTATTGGAGATATTTAAGTGTCCATAGAAAGGACTTTCCTAAAAGACCTGAAGGAGTTTTCTCTCAATTTACCATGTAGTCAAAGAAATAAGGGAAATTACCCTATAGCTGACTTTGTTTTGTTTTGTTCTGTTTTTTAAATTCAATTCCCCAGAGCTATTCTGACATGGCCCTGCTCTCACAGGCAAACAAAATATCTGGAAGGATGTACCCAAAACTGTCCTTAACTGTGGGCAGCAGAATAGGCGATTGGGAAAAGGTGTTTTTTTATTTCTTCTGTTAAATTTTTTGTCTTGTTTTATCCCTTTCTGTACTGTGCATTCTTTGTAATCAGCATGTTACACGGTAAATATTAAAAATTATAAAATGAAAAAGTTGCTCTAACATTTTTTTCCTCTAAGCGTAGCATTGTGTCCCCGTGCCCATGCAAAGTCAGCCAACAGGTTTTGGGGCTGCCTTGCAAGCTTTTACACCCAAAAAATTACTAACTTTCATCACAATATTACCACCACTCGCTCACTTCATCCAGAATGTACCAAGCTAAGAAAGTGCGATGTCTTGAAACCCACTTCACAGGAGGAGGCTGAAGCTGCAGGGGACGGGGGTGGGGGACACTGAGTCCGAGCCCTAGCTCCCAGACCAGGGAGGTGACTCGGGCTCTGTGACTTGACTTCCTCAGGAATAGCTTGAGAAACATGGCTGAAAGGCTGTCGCTCCACAGCCAACACGGCTCCCGCTCCAGCTTCCAGGTCTATAGGAATGGTGAGAACACACAAACTTACAAAACCAACCGCTAGGCTGGAATCCCTCCTATTATGAAAATCTTCTTTTTCTTCTCTGAAAGAATGGACTTTTCAAGTGTCACCAACTCGTACCGTCATTTAAGTGAATATTTAGAGACTATTTCAGTTGGAAGATCTCAAAGGGCCCTTACAAGCTACAAAGTCATTAGAAATGGAAAAAAAAAAAAAGATTGAAGTGATGAGGCCAATAGGAAAATCTGATTCATATGCAAAACTTTCACTTACATCTGTTTTGTGTATGTGTGTATGACTACAACTCCATACGGTTGTGATCAGCAAATCAGTAACTGGGAATCTGAAATGAAGGAAAACATACATTCTGAGTGGCTTGAATCCCTGGTATTTGGCAGAGCTAGGCAGCAGATCAAATCGTCAATTTCAACCTGACCCTGAAATCAAAACTCTCTAATAGTCCCAGAAGTTCTGCAGCTAATCAGTTACTGTTCACACTTCACTCATCACAATCCTTAAAGTCACCAGAGGGAACCCGAATTTGCAACAAATCAGGATGCGTTCCTTTGGGGACATAGATATCCTTCCCATTCTACTTTGCCCTCTCCTTTCAGAGACTGATTTAGAAATGAAAGGAAATAGGCTAAGAAAACCCTTACCTTTAATATTAATAAGAATCGTGCAGCCCCCGGATGATCAGAGCCCAAACTACACAGGACTTGAAAGAACAACTGAGACTTTGATATGGAATATGAAAAAGTAACAGGCAGGAGGGTGGGGAGACCAAACTGGGAGGCCCCAGGCCCAGCTTCTGCCAGCTCCAGTTCTGACTCACCAGCAACGATTGCTCTGATTATATTAAGCAAGGATGGTGTACACCTATCTCACCACTCTTTTATCTGAGATGAATGAAATAAAACCTCAAATGATTTCTTTGCCGTGACAAAACACACACATAAATGAGAGAACTAGGAACTGGCTCATCTTTTACCTTCTTTTCAAAGAGATTTCACACATGCCACCTCATTCTTATCCCTGGTGAGGTAAGAGACCATTATTATTAGCCCCATTTTATGGGAAAAGTAACTGAGGACAGGGTGATGAACCGAGCAGGGCAGCATGGTTTGTAGAAGAAGCATTGGTCTGCTCAGCACATTAAAATGCATGTGAGAGGTATTTGTGGTCTGTGAAGACCTCCCTGGGTTATGTCTAGAAGGCCTGGCTGCCTGGGAGATGCAGAACTCAGGCCTCCCTAATGCCAGCCTGGAGCTCTGTGCTCGGGCTCACCTTGCTTCTACACAGCTTAGTTTTACAAAGAACCTTTTAGCTGAAACAAACTGCGAGTCCCACCGGCCAAGGGGGTGGTAGGGAAGGCAAAGGGCTCCACTGAGCCAGTATATAACCCATGTGTAAACTCGGTCCAAAGCAAACACGCACAACCCTGGGTCATGCGGCCAGGAGACAAAATGGCATCAGGAGTGAACACCTGGGTGCTGTGAGCTGGGACCTTAACGGCGCAAGGCAGGGACGACCAGTAAGAGCCAAGAATCGTGATACCTGCGCTTCAGTGTAATTTCTATTCTTAGGCAGGAAGTGTCAGCAAACTAATGTTCTAGGGTCTAGATCAACCACTGCTATGAAACAGCTGGGTGATTAGGGAGGAAAGACAGAAACAAGTGTTTGATGAGTAACCCCTGCAATGGCCTGGTCTGCTCCTTGGGCCTTCACATAAGATGGCTTCAGGAAAGAGATGACACGGACTTTCTCCATCGACAGAATAAGGAGGAGGACATCTATGGTTCCTTCCGCCCCAGACACAACCTCAGTTACCACCCCACGCCATTCCATTACTGTAATTCTCTTATTCCCGCATCACAGACTGCTCCTGGGGGTCATTTACCCCCACAAAATCCTTCCCCCTGATCCTTTTCTCTGAAGCAGAAGACTATCTTCTCTTATCACCCCTATTGCACCCGGCAGAATCCACCCCAGATCACCCTCAATTTACTCAGGAATCCATGAGGCCACTGTAGGGGGCATGGGAGGGGCGAGGAGAAAGAGGAAGAAATGAGGTCACAGTGGCAGCCCGGCAGTTCCGTTCCGTAAGCAAGCATTCCCCAGCCTGCTCTGTGAAGGCTCCAAACCCTACCTGGGTGGAGGGAGGAGAACTGCATACCGGGAGTGCAGGGGGACTGCACAGACCTCTGTGGAGCATGGATCCCACCCTACGGGAACAATATTTTTGAAAAGAATACACGTCTGACCCAGACAGAAAGAGAGACTATGCCCAGGCTTAAGAGCGTAGTTATTACAAACCCCTCTTCTCCCAGCCTCAACTTAGAGCGAATGGATAAGCCAACCCAAGCCGGGAAATGTGAAACACGCAGGGAGCCAGCTCTCAGGCCTCCCGCACAAGAGGGCGTGTCAGGCCGCACAGAGGGCCTTCTCACGTGCGCGGGCCACGGCTCTGCCGTGGGGGACGGGGGCGGGGGTGGCTGAGATTCCAGTGCAGCCCGTCTGCTCCTCAGCAACCGTGCAAGAGGAAGTGGGAGGTATGAGATGTGGGGTGAGGACCCAGGAGTGAATGGGGACATGCCGGCCATCCTGGGGCGGCCACCGACGGCTGGAGTGATTCGTTCGCCCTTTTTTTTCAGGAGTTAATTTGCTTCCAGCAGATTCCATTAGTGACCTGACAAATCCAGGGCCTGCAGGAGGGCCCTGGAAGAGTTGCTGAGTCAGCAGACTGAAGGCCAGACGTCTTGCACCCAGCCCTTTGCCCAGGGCTTCTATTTGAAGAGTTGAGAGTAATTATTTGCAAAGCTTTTATTAAGGCAGCACCACTAAACTACATGTCAAGAGAAGACACCTGAACCTTGACCACCAAAAGTAAATGGCCAACTAGAAGCTGACGCAATACAGGAAAAGAATTCCCACATGATATTACCTGTTCTTCCCAATGGAGGAAGAACGCAAAAGTCAAAGTTAGAAACTTGCTCAAGCCAAAAACCTCGGAGTCGCCCATGACGCCTTTCTTGTTGTCACACCCCACTTGCAATTCCTTTGCAAGCCCTGTCATTCCTATCTATCAAATGTACTCAGAACCTAGCCACTTATTACCACCTTTACAATCACCACCCTGGTCCCAGCCACTGCCTCCTACTAGTCCCCTGTTCGGTCCCTGCTCCCTCCATTTAATCTCAACTCAGTAGTCAGGGCGATGCCGTCAACCCCTCCAGCAGGTCCCCAACCCCAAAGCTAAACCAAAGCCCCCCTACCGCTGCTCCTCTCCGTCACTCTGCGCCAGACACACCAGCGTCCTTGCTCTTCATCGGCCACACTTCCGCCGCAGGACCTCGGCACTGGCTACTCCCTCTTCCTGGACCCCTCTTCCCCCAGATGACCCTCAAACGTCACTTTCCAGTGCGTTTCTCCCTTGCCACCTTCTTTTAAACTGCCCTCCCCCCGCACTCCCTATCCCAACTCCCTACTTTAGTTACCCTCATAGCCGTATCATTATCTCACTCATTCACTCACTCAGAATGCCACCTGTTTGCCTTCAAGAGAGCATGAGCTCCAGGAAGGCAAGAATTTCACCCGTTTTGTTCACCGCTTTATGTCCAGCACCCAGAATACCTAGGCGCTCAATAAATATTTGCTGAATTAACAAATTAATCCCAGAACACCTGGAAATAGTCTTCTGTCTCCAACCTGGAAGGGAAAAAAGAAAATCACAGAATTCCCTTAAAGACATACGATCCATTTCATAGCACATGTATAGACTGATGCCCATATAGTTCAGGCCTTTCACAAACAAACAAACTCTAGTGAATTTCAAGGGGGAAGGAAATCCTATTTCACTTTTACTCTCTTTCACCCTTCCCAAGTCAGGGCCCACCTCCCTTCCCTTCAGGCCCAAAGCTGGAAAACATCTGCTCCAAGGATGCGGGAGACGTGCAGGTGCCACCAGACCTGAAGGCTGCTACCACCCACAAGTTTGAGGGGAAGAGAGGATGACCAAGAAAGGGAAGAGAATTAGCATATGGATGAGAAACACATGTTTAAAAAACCCTTCTCAAGCCACGAGTCAGCTGAGTGAAGCTGGCACCACGGTGACAAATTAATTTCATGACCCTGTTGCTTTCGTTAGGAACTGCAGGGCTCTTTAAAAAACAAAAAAAAGCAACTGATGTGTAGGAAAAGGACGTGTACATCTGTCTGCATGTCTCCATAGAGAGGTCTGGTACAAACAAGCTTCTTTTGCAACAGAATTTGCTTCAAATATGCATTAAATCACCTACTGTATGCCCCATACAGTGCAAGGTACTGGAAACCAAGAAACATCTAAGAATCTAAGTTACGGTTCCTTCTCATGAGGCACTCTGGAAGGTGGAAGGGGCTGGCACAGACACCACTCGCCAGATGTCACCATGCTAGGTGTGCCACTAGCATGAATAAAGAGCTATGGGACCCACCAAGGGTTCTGCCAAGAAGAGGTTCAGACCTTGAAGGGAGAGTGGAAACTGCAAGGGTTCATCAGGCAGAGGCATATGGGGGTCAGAGGAGGCAGCACTAGCAAAGAATGTTGGAGAAGCAAAGGCCTGGCTGTGGGAGGAAGTCCATGGTCTGGGGCATGATTCAAGCTCAGAATTTAGGGACAGGTGGTAGAACGAGAGGCTGAATTCTGAAGTCTGTCTGGCTAGGGAGTTTGGCAACCTCTTCTGAGAAGTGTTCTCTTGTCCTTTGTGCAGGATGGATTCCTTTTCCTCCCCTGGAACCCACCAGGCTCTGTACACGCACCACAGTGCTCACTCCCAGGCCAGGGCCTTGGCACAGGGCGTCGGTTGTTCCCTCTGCGTGGAATGCTCTTCACCCAAATACCTGCAGGCGCCACTCACTCCCATCCTACAGGTCTCTGCTCAACCACCACCTTCTCTGTAGGCCGTCTTTGAACATGTTCTATAATACAAGGGGCAAACACACTCACGTGCCCCTTACCTCGCTTTATTTTTCTCCACAGTGTTTACACTTGTGTATTTGTCCACTGTTGGTCTCCTTCACTAGAATGTGAGTTCTGTGAAAGCAGGGACTTTGTTTTATGACTGCTGTATCCCCAGCACCTACGGTGCATGGCACACAGTGGGCACAAAATAAATATTTGATGAATTAATAAAAAGAACCTGAATGATTTTGGTTGTTTATATCTGTCCCCACCAACAAGATTAAAAATTGATATGAAAGCAAAGATTGCACTATCTGTTCCGTACCCCAGCACCTCACAGTGCTGTGTAGGGTTGGAACTTAGTAAATAGTGGGTGAATGGATGGATGGATGGATGGGTGGGTGGGTGGGTGGATGGATTCTACAATAAATAGGAACAACTGAAAGAATAAAGAAACTGAACTGCGCAAAGCCTGACTTGGGGAAAGACTACAGGTCAGGAAGTCAGTTGTGAAGCTTCTGCCAGGGATCCCAGGAGCACTCATGTTGCATGAATAAGAGATAAACACAGGAAGGTATATAGTCCAGAGACATTGCCAAAGCTAAGTCAACAGGACTAAGTGTGCGTGGGGGTGAGGAGGGAAAGGGACTGAAGATGACCCTGAGATCTTGCTTAAATGATAATGAACCCTGAGGGGAATAAGTAGCTTTAGGGGGAGAAGAAGACTTCACTTAGGATGTAAGTCTGAAGCGAGACATCCAGGCGGAGTGGACAGCGAGGACGATCAAATCCTAGGTGCCGGCTGAAGCTGGTGGCAATCCACTCATTCATTTCTCTTTCTCAGTAACTTCCATCCATATCCCAGGCACTTACTGTGCACTAGGTACCAGGAATGCTACAGTGTCCAAGGCAGGCAAGGTCAGTACTCGCATGGAATTCACATTCCAAGGGAAAAGGCAAACGAAAGACAGGTGAACAAAAAATTACATAAAGATAATACTGATGGTTGTATACGCTCTGTGCAAAAAAACAGACCAGGGTAATGGGAGCGTGATGCAGGGACATGATCGATGGGGGTAGGCGGGGCGGCCCCCCTGAAGAAGTGGCTTTCGCCGCGGTGAGGTAGAAGGCAAGATGAGAGCAAAGTTACTTGCTTCATGGCTCCGGTTTTCCTGAACAAGTCTGGGGTGAAATCATCTGCTGAGCCTGAGAGGATGGGAAGGGTTTTCTGGTAAATGGCAAAATATTGGACCCACTGCTGTGGGAAGAAATGAGAAAGGGGGGAGAAAAGAAATGACGCTGGGGCACCAAGGGTCTAGCTGAGGACCGAAGCCACAAATGTGTAAGGGAGCCCATCAGCACCGAGCGGATTCGCATTTTGCAAACATGCTATGATGCTGAGGCTTTATGTCACTGCAGCTATGTCGAAACCAGCACAATGCCCTAGCGGTGATCTGGAGTCTCTGCCCCTGCGAGGTATGAGGTGGCCTTGCCAGAGTGTTTATTTGATTTTAATTAAGTCTGATGGGCTGTGAGGGTTTTCATTACTTGGTTTGACCAGGCACACCCCCACCCCCTCCTGTAGACCCCACTTGCTCCAGTCTGTGCTCCTGCCACAGGCTCCCCTCTCAAGCTATTCTCCCAATTCATCACCCTCCACATCCATCCCGCCATACCTTAAATAATTCCTCAACACCTCCAGGATCAGCGCCAAACCTTTCACACAGGTGTTTATAGCCGGGTCCTTCATTACCTGCCCAGCCTTATCTCTACCAGCCACCAGTCTGGCTGGTATTCACACTGTCTCTTTTTGAACCCAAGTTCATTTGGACGGACAGACTCAGGTCCACACCTGAGGGTCCGGGGACAAATTGCTTAAACTCTGTGGAGTTTTCTCATCTGTAAAACAGTTAATACACCTGCTTCCTAGGAGAAGTAAATGAGTTAACGGCTAAGGCACACACACAGGCCTGCAGAGCAGAATACAGGTGTTCAGGAGATGGTGGCTAAACAAGTGTGACTCTTTCTGCAAAAGCTGCTGTGTACCGATACACTTACTGCCGTATCGAGCACCCCGCCGCACACACAGAAGACGCTGGGGACGTAGCCATCAATATTGTTACTATGTTCTGTTTTATGATTCATCTCTTGGTTTTCACTGCACTCTTCCTTAGGCTTATCTTAAAAGTCAACTTGCGTCTTATAGCTTTATGGTTTTCCACTTATATACGAATATTCAACATAGGTCCTGTCCCTCAACTAGACAGAAGGTTCCTGAAGAACAGATACTGTATCCTCGACTTCTTAGAATCCCCCTTAGTGGGAAGCACAGAGCCTTCCACTTCAGGAGGTGCTAAATAATTCCTCATTTATATGCCGAGCTGAGAGACTGGTTCCCCTCTCAAAGGGAAGGCTTCTCTCTCTCTCTCTCTCAGCTCCCCAACCCCTGCCCATCCATCGAGGCCCCCGCCAGCTCCTTCATGAAGCTGGCCAGTGAAACTAGTTTCTTCCTTGCCTGAAAATCTACGGTACTCACTAATCTGTCAAACTTTGCCTTGGAGATTCTAGAATTTTAAGGCAAGCAGACCTATGGGACGTGGAGAGCACGTGCCCACCTTTGCTTCCACCAGTCCTCATCTTACAGGTGGTTCTCTTCTCCAGCCAGACCAGGAGAGCTCCCGGCTGTACCAGGTCTTTTTCACAAGGAAGAAGCCAAAGCCGAGGTGGCCAAATATGCGTACGTCAAACACCAGGGCTCTGGACAGTTTTTCACAGGGCGTCTGTCTCCGGAACCAAAAATGCCAGGAGACCCTCTGAGGTGTGTAAAGGAGACAGGGCTGGAGGACCTGGATTCCAAAACTGGCTCTTAGTTGTGTGAGGACTGAAGGCTATCCCCAGGCTTTGCCAGGTCTTTGCTGTCATGTCTAGACAGTGCAGGAGACCACCAGTGGTCCCCAAGGTATTTCCTAGACCCACAGTCCCAAGTACTAGCTCTGCCTGTGAGCCACACTATTGAAGAACAAATTGAATCAAAAGAGCTTTCTCCCTTTCTAGGCATTTGCTGGTAGGAGTACTTTGTTTTATTTTATTCTTTCTTTTTCGGTAGGAGTACTTTGAAAGCTTCTCTGTTCCTTCTGCCCATTCTCCTTTTCATTCAACGGGTATAAAAATGAAAACATCACAGGCAAGGTCTAAACAAGTGAGGGTGCCTGAGCCTCTTCTGGTGAAGTTGGGTGATGGATCTTTGGAGGTACTTTATCTTATTCTGCCTACTTTTGTAAAGGTTTGATATCTTCCATACTAAAAAGTTACAGTGATAATTACAGTAAACCCACATGAGTCTACCCTTTGGTGTACTAACCGGATACTCATTTTCTAGATAGAATTGCCTGAGCCCATCCGAATGGTACTGAATCTTTTTTTTTTAAGATTTTTTTTTAACTACATCTGGAATTGTAAGAATGCAATACTTTTTAACCTTGCCCACTGGAGGATAGAGGTGTGAAGAAAGAAAGGCAAAGTGGAGTGTTTGGAGTCAGACATCTGGCTTTGAGCTGCCTCCTCCCACCAACTCCATCATTTTAGAACTGTATCAACTAGGACACCAAAGTTACCAGAGACTCGTCTCCTCATGTGCATGGTTGTGAAGTTTAAAGAAGACCACCTGTGCCTCAAAAGCACTTGGTACCTATTTTAACACCCCACCCCCCCAAACACACGCACACACTTAAAGCAGCATCACATCTGTTGGTGTGAGCGCATTGCTGGATGAACAGGGCTTGGTCGGCATAATAATCAGATTGCATGACCTCACTCCGGAGACTCTCATTCAGCGGGCCTAGGGGGAAACCCAGGAATCTGCCTCTCTGTCAGCCACACAGGTGTCCCTCACAAAGGTGGACCACGAAAAGCCTGAAGGCATAGTTGGAGTGAGCAACAGAGACAGCTGAGGGAGGCAAGCTGCTCCAGACTGTGCTTGGAGGAAAAATCTATCCGCCAGAACGAAAACTGCCAAAGATGGGTAGGGGCGGCGTGTCCAATTCTTTCAACTACCAAATGGGACTGGAAAGGACAGGAAGAAGGGACAGCTAAAGGGGAAGCTCCACTGTCACAGCCTTGTGCAGCTAATGCCTCGTCCTTCGTGTACATGCTCATACCTCACTTGTATCTTCTAAATTTTATCCAGAAAACCCTCCCCAGAATGCACCCATCTCCCTTCCCAGGACCTGTTGCTAAATGTCCCTGTAGACAGAGGGAAGTTTTTAGAGCATGAATTGGATCAAGTTACTTCCTAACTTAAACCCTCCTGCTGCTCTTAGGAGAAAGTACACATCCTTAAAACATCCATCAAGGCTCTGTGTGTCCGGGTGCCTCCCGACCTCCCTTCCCCTCTCATAAGCCACACTTCCCGTTTCTCTCCGGCATTCCAGCCCCAGCTGCCTCCCTTGGCACCTGCAACATGGTACACGACTTTTGCATGTGCTGTTCCCTCTGCCTGGGATAAGATGTTGCCTCTTCAAGGAAACCGTCTCTCAACACACCACGCTAGGCAGGTTCCTGAACTTTCCAACATAACACGGGTCCAACTTTATATTTTTATGTGGTTATTGTCTGTCTCCCCAAAAGGAGATAAAAATAGGGCCCATGTTGGTTTTGCCCACCACTGGAAACCTATTGCATGCACAGTAGCTGGTCCATTGTCCATGTTCAACAAATAGAAGGTAAATGCCAAGAGCTTCATGGTCTAAGGAGACATGACTGTAGAAAGGAGGCACCAGTTGAAGAAATTCCTGACAGGCCAGAGTGAGGTGGCCCACTTTCTCCTGGACATGGGCAACTGCAAATCTTCTCGATTATCACAAGGTTTGGGGTCACTGGACACTGTAAGATCTCAGGCTCTCTTAAATAAAAGCATCTGTCCAAGACTGTCCCCAGAGAACAATGAGAATGTGACTTACCCCCTTGGGGAATGTGGGGGCTGAGAAAGAGGGCCAGAAGAGATTGTGTGCCAACCTCCTCAATGCCCGTCCTGTTATCTCTCTGAAAATGTAGCTTTGTCCCTCACTATCGGGACTCGGAGTGAGGGGGGAGGAGAAGGTCACAGACAGAAACGATCTTCCTCCCTCCTATCTGGAGCCACAGAGTCAGGCGAGCTCAGGTTATCTTTGTGTTTGCTTCTTTTCCCCAGAGATGAGTGGGGGGTAGAGCAGGAGGGAAGATTTAGAACAGTCAATTCCGAAAGAAAGGGTTTTTCTGCTTGGTCTTCAGACACATGCCCATTCAAGGGATGCGAAACAAGCCAAAGTTTAGGTTCTCCGGCTAGGCTATCGAGTCCCATCAATTACACCACGTGGAAAAACTCTGGACAGCAGTTAAAAATAACATAGGGGTCTGGTGTTTGGAAGAGCTGAAGTTTGGAATGCCAGCTTGTCAGGCACAGATCACTGCCTACCGAATGCGTGCGCCAGGGAGGCGCGCACACGCACCAGGGCAGGAGGGCCGCGGGCGAAGCGGATGTCCACCCCAACGATGGTGCGTGTGCCAGACCAACTCCCAGCCCCCACCCACCTCTGTCGGAAGGACTTCCAAGCCCTTTTCTAGCTGTGCGAAGGCCGGCCCTTATCCAGGCAGGAAGCGCTCTCCTCCTCCTTGGAAGAGGCCACAGGGCATGGAAGCGTGAGCCATCCAGCCCCATCACAGGTTCAGTCCACCTATGCATGCTGTGTTTCTGCACCTGTGAAATTCTGGGTCTCCCTCAGGAGGGTCCGATATCAGCACCCAATACGTAGAGCACGCAATAACCCGAACCCCTGGACAAAGTGTTCCATAGGCAAATCTTTTCTGAAAGTCTCTTCTAACACGTTTGTTCTCAGTGTAAATAAATAAATAAGCAAATTAAAAATGCCATAGAGTTCTAGAACTTCTTTCTTCTAAGAAAATCAGAGCTTCTCTACTTATCTCATTTTTCTTATGATGGAAAAGCAGGGTCACTGCGAACATCTATTATGAGGGTAGCATGAGCCAACCCTTCTAAGCACTTTATAAGTACTAACTTATTTAATTTTTCCAGAAACCCTCTAAGGGCAGAAAATATCATTACCACTTTACCGATGAGGAAACAGTGGTACAGAGGAATTAGCAATCCTGTCCGCAGTCATGGGGCTTGGATTTGAACCCAGACTCTTCAAGTTCAGAGCCAGCACCCAAACTACAATATATGCCACACAGTCAGCACTTGCCACACTCCCTGGGAGGAAGTGTTTGAGCTTTCAAAGAGTGCAAAGCTCCAAGGGACCCCAAGAACTAGCGTGACACCCAGTTTTCCCCTGAAGGTTGGCTCTCGGGGCCCTCGGCCTTCCTGTGGGAAGAAGTAAGCACTATGTAGGTAGAGAGCTTGATCGGGTAACAGGGGTGCCTGTGTGCCTGGGTGGGGGTGGGGAAGCACTCCCCTCACAGTAAACCAATCCCCCCTAGGAGGAAACATCTGCTTAGAGACCTGTGGCTTCATTGTCCAGACCAGAATCGATTTGGACCATGAAACTCATTCTCGGAGCACCAGGTTTGATTGAGCTACGAGGATCAGCATGTTTTCCTCCCTGGACTGTATTTCTATTTTTATTTATATCATTTATGGGTTGTTGTGGTTGGAGTTTTTTAAAGGGAGGGGGCGATGACTAAAGCACTGAAAGGGGAAAAGACTTTTAGATGCACCACCCGGACAGGCTTTCCCCACAGTCCTGCCTTACTGAGCAAATCTGTGCATGCACTGGCCAGGGCTGCCCTGGACCAGACAGAGCATGCGGCTCACACCAGCACGGCAGCCCTCCCAAGGGTGTCCCGCGGTCCCCAGCCCCTCTGGAAAGTGCCCAGAACACATAACCAAGGAAACCAAGGACCAGGATTCAGTTCAACCTTAGTACGAGAGAGCCCCTGAAGGTGGACAGCCCCTCCTGCTGGGGGACAACAGATGACACCTATGGTCGACTCCCACTCACACCTGAACTTTCCCGCTCTGACCCTCTACCACTCCCCTGAGCCTGGCCAGATTGCCACTATCCCTCCAAAGTCAGCTCTGAGCCGCTGGCTCCCTGAAACCTTCCCTGACGTCCCAAACCATGGTACCTGCTCTCTCTCTCTCTCTATTTCACAGACCCCTCAGGGGTTGGACCACTCACTGAGTGAGCAGTTTATTTCTCGCCTTGTGGCCTCACGCACCCCGTTTTCTTCCCTCACGGCTTCTTCTCACCATTTGCTGTGTGCAAGCTTGGTCCTTTTCTCCCTTCCCTCTCCCCACGCCCACACTCACAAGATTGCGTGGCCCTCGTGGGGACAAAGCGGAATACTCTCCCTTTTGTGTCTCTTCAGTGCTTTTTAATCGAGGTGCCTTTTGGGGGTAGTGGAGAGGATGTCTGTGGGGTATGGACGGAGGGACAAGAAGTTAGAAGGCAACCTGGGTTGGAGGTGTAAACCTTGATATTAAGTATTAAGTGCATTAGACTTCTATCAAGGTAGGACTCAGAGAACATTGAGAAGGCTTAGATCGGAGTCAAGAGATAAAATAAGAAGCAGAAAGCGAGAAAAATGAAAGAGCCATTAGCAGGCTTTTCCTTCCTGGGTATTTGAAAAGCTACAATAGAGCCTGGATGAGATATGCCAGGAAGCCACTGCCCAAGGCTGCCGGCTCTGAGTCTTGGAGAAAGGTGGGGACATTTCAGAGCTTTTACATTGTCCAGACCAGTGCATCTGGGTCACACAGGAGACAGGAACTCCAGGCAACACTGGGCAATATAAGGATGATTCCATAGATCAGAGCTTCTTTTGTTCTATATTTCTCAAAAATCTGAACACATTCAAGGCAAGCGATGGGCGAGAACAAACGATTGCCAGAAGAGAAACCTGTATTACTGGGTCTTCTCTATTTCACAGCTTATCAAATAATAAAATGAGAATCCTATTTCTCCCAGGAGATAGTAGGAGCTAGCTCAGTCTCAGGAAGCTTCCCGCATTCAGACTAGCGACCACCCCTTACCACCCTACCGCGCTGCACCCCCATGCTGATGGCTATCCCTAGCCCCTGATGGCAAACAATGCCCCCTGCTGTGCTTGGGACCAAGGAGCTATGGAAACTTTCCACATTTCACAGAACTCTATAGATCAATGTTCATCTCAGCTACCCTGTGCATAACTGACCTAAAATTGAATGATCCAAACCTGTTCCCTATCCCCAAGAGACGTGTGTAATTAGATAAAATGAGGACAGAATATGTATAAGTATCTGTTATACTGGGATGGCTGCCCAGAAAGGAAATGAGCACCAGGAACTGGATGGCCCCATGTGTACCCTCTGTACTGAAGGGCTACATACTAGGACTGAGGGAGAGTTACCTTCAAGAGTAAGTGTTAGTGCAGTATGACCTTTCTGAGTTGACAAACATTTTTGTACAATTCTGCTCCTTCAGCCCATACTCCGTGCACCATCAGCATTTTCTCTGGCTTTCCACGTTGAAGGATATCTAGCAGAGTAGAATCTGAATTAGAATTTGACTTGGGTAGCCGATCTCTGCCTAGGCCTTCACCTGCCCCCCGACACAGACAGACCCTGGCCTCTCCAGGTGGTACCCTCTTCCAAACAGCCCCAACAGGGCATGATTAGGAGGGTGGAAAAGTGGTTAGAGGACACAGCAAAGTTACAGGAATAGATATTTTTATCTCTCTCCATATGAGGACTAAAGGCCCTTACATAATCCCCGGGACATCAGTTTTTGTTTCATTGTCAAGTGAATTTATCTGCATTGAACATGGTTGGGACGCTGAGTCACAGGGAAAGGTATATCTATCTAGACACTGGTGCTACGAAAGTATATGAAAGGCACTGTCTCAAAGAATATGTATCTAAAAACAGTGACGGGACAACAGTTACCTCCAAAACTCAGTAGGAGAGGCAGTTGATTCTCACCAGATCCCAGTCATGGGTTAAATCATTATAGTATTCTCACCTCCTGGTCTCCTCCAGCTTAAAACCCATAAAAATCCTGAGGTAGCCCTGACTGGTGTGGTTCAGTTGGCTGGGCATCTTGCCGCAAAGTGAAAGGTCACCGGTTCAATTCCCAGTAAGGGCACATTCCTGGGTTACGGGTTCAGTCCCTGGTAGGGATGCATGTGAGAGGCAACTGACCAATGTTTCTCTCTTAAACATCGATGTTTCTCTCCCTCTCTCTTTCTCCCTTTCCTCTCTCTAAAACTAAGTAAGTAAAATATTTTTTAAATACATCAAGAATGTTTTTAATCCTCAGCCTTATAAATAAGGCTAAAGGAAATCCCACACATAGCTGAACTACAGTGGGCACTCGATAAAAATATGGTTGATTTATCACTGGTTATTCACAAGCCCTCAGCTGTTTAGTCCCTGAATGAGAACAAAGCAGAAAGACTTGTCTTTACTTCCCAAGACCAAAGGGGGAAAAGGCATGTTTTTCAGATCTACAGGGATGAAGTGATAAAACAAACCAGGGGATAGAGTAAGTTATGCTGACATTCATCACGGTTGAACATGCTACGTGCAGGTAAGGCCGAGCTCGTACCTGTGTTCCCTCCAACCCCTGAAACTGAAGAATTTGGGGAAAGGAATTCTGCAGCCTTGTCCTGCAGTCAAGGGAGAGGATGAGAAATGCCAACTCTAAAGGGCTAGAAGCAAATTAGGCGGGAAGAGCAGTGTTTCTGCTTGCTGGCTTCATTTGCTCAGTAATTTCACACGTATTTATTAAACGCCTGCTATGCTAGATCCTAAGGCTAGAAAGGCATAGGCAGCCACTGTGCCAGCCTTTCAGGGCCTTCTATTCTAACTAACCAGATTTAAGTATTTCAGTGGCCAAGAGAAAACAGTGTGCTTGGGACTATGGGGCCAAGGGCAGGTGTGGCCAGTTTTACCCAAGGTTCATCAAGGGCCTCACTGGGATGGAAGGAGTTTTAAAGCATCTGGAGGATGAACAGACATATGCTCATGAACTGTGGGGCGGGGAGGGGCTGCAGGAGCCACAAGCAATTTGGTGAGACTGTGTGGGAATGCGAGGGGCTCCCTCTCTCTGAGCAGGGATAAAGAAGCAAGCTTTAGGATAACAAATTCACCCACACCTCTCATTCTAAGCTTTTTAACCTGGAGCCCATGGATCTCTAGAGCATCCACTGAGAGGCTCCTCAAGGTCTATGAACCCCGTTAAAACCAAATGCAGATGTTCGCATCTATGAGGTGGTCCATTGCTTTCATAGGATTCTCCAAGGCTGAAGACGACACCCTCAAAAGAATACCCAGTAGCCTGCACACCAGACTGTGGTGCAGAAGCCATGGTTTTCCATCTCTGTACCCACATATATACAGCTTAAAGGGGTGAGTGCAAGGAAATGGGAAGAAATGACCATTTTCATCACCAAAACAAACACTCATGTGTCCTGTGGCCAGGTGCTGAGTTAGACTTGAAAAACCAATACCTCTTTCCACAGAGGCACATGAAATGAAGGCCTTCTCAACCTTCTGTTTCCAGAACTAGGATTTTGTAAAGTCAAGTCCCTCGATGTGGATAGGTTACCCAGGGCAATCCAGTGCAATCCCCAAATCAGGCTCAAGTTTTAGTTGGCAGTTGCCCAGCAACAGGTAACCCCAAAGACTGCATCACCAAACCGAGATGCCAAAGGGCATTTTGTGGACAAGCTTGTTGTGAAAACTAACCCCCATGCAAGTCTGTCTGTCAGGCCTCCCTGGAACTGTTGGGGGGAGAGCGCAGACTTTGCAGCCAAAAAGGAGCTGGCAGGGGGAGCTAGGAAGGTGTGCAGCTGCATGGTGGTACGGTTTCCCACACTAGGGGGTGGGCACAGGGACGGGGAACTGAGGGGTGAGGGAGAACTGTAGCTACAACTAATTTTCCAAGCAGTTCATAAGTGGGTCTCAGCCACATCTAAGGATGCAAAGACTTAACTGCACCTGCGTCCAGCCCTGCCCTACAGTCATCATTCTGCAGCAGTTTGAATGAACTATGTCAAGGTGGGGGTAGCAAAATGACAGGCCTCAAACCACAGGTAATGGAGAACCCAGGAAGCAGTTTTGACCCAGCTCTCCAGGGCGGCTCACTCTTTTAAAGAGGCAGCAAATGCGAGAAAGGCAAAGAGGTCTCACTTTCTAAAATTCAGATGTTTTTCCCCCAATAAAAAGCTCAGAAACTCCTTTAGCCGAGTCAGGTGAGACTGGGATTCCTAAAGCAAAGGCCCTAATCACCTCGCGGAAAGCTCGGGAAGGCAGGACCTTCCTCGAAACCCATCATCCCTTCTCCAGAAAGGTCCTGGGGGCCAGGGGAAGGGGCAAACAAATACATCAGCCTGGACGAGATTCAGGAAGAACAAATGCCGAAGTCAAACAACAACAAATAAGGTGATATAAATCCAGATAAAATATGAAAATCATTAAAGGGCTGCTGCTCCCTGAAGATTGGGGAAAATGAAGAGAGTTAATTAAAAGCAATCTCCATGCGCTGCTGAGCCAGCCGGCCCTGATCAATCAACAGCTGGGTGGCTGTGGAGGGCAGGCACGGGCAAGGGGCTTCGGGGCGGGGGTGCCTGCCCGGGGAGGGGGCGCTGCCGCAGAGATGGCGGTGACATTGAATTGAACACAGTGACTTAAGTTTGCTGTTTTATTAAATATTTTATGACACTGAATAAAGTTGTTCCTCCAAGAGGAAGAAGACAATCAATGAGCGAAGAGGGAGGAAGATAAGGATGAAGAGGTATTGTGTGTTTGATTCAAAACACGGTTGGGACTCTGATGTCTGCATCTCTGATCTCGTCCCAAGTGCAAAGGCTTTTGGTCTCTCTCTCTCTCTCTCCACCTGATCGGCACAGGTAGATGCATCTTCTCAAATCTCTCCGCAAAACCCTGGGTTATGTTTGTTTTGGGGGCTGGGGGAATGTCGCTCAAAGTCCAGGGAAGGAATGGAGGGGAAGAAGGGATAGAAAAGACCTACAAAATTCTCATTGCTGATCCGAGCCAGGCTTTGAGTACAAACCTAAAAGGCCCTTAGAAACAGTGGGAACTTTCTTTTGTTTCTTTCTTGCTTTCTCTCTATTTTTTCTCCTTTCTCTCTCTGCTCCCTTCCTTCCCCCTTTTTCCTGCAGTCAGATAAAGTTTTTGTTTTTCATTTTAAACAAAAAAAAAAACAGCTCAGAATTTTCAAGCTCAGTCTAAATAAAAACCCAGCAATTTTAGAAGTGTGACAAGAACAACCCTTCTCTATTCTAAGGAAACCCTCCAGTTCTTCCTTGATGAAAATATAATCAAGAGAAATGATTGGGGGAAAGTGTTTTTTCTCCTCCATAGAATTGGGATTGGAAGGGGAGTGTGTGCATGGGGAAACATAAGGAATTATGCATTTGGATATGCATTTTAATTAGGTGGACAGAAGCAGCCGCCTGTTAATTTTTCTTGCTTGTTTCCACTTAGCATTCATCACGGGCAGAACCACCATAGAGCGCTCCCACGATAATAGATGGTTCTGCATTGGCTAAGTCCTCAGGGAAAATAATTAGCAGGAGAGAATATATTCTCTCCACTCCCACTACCCCATCCACCCTGCCCTCCCCCATCCACAGCACCGCATCGCCTCCCCTCTCCGCACCCCCCCCCCCAAATGAAAGTGGTTTCCCTAGAAGCCTAGAGGATAGTCAGGCTCCTAGTTTATAGGCACTTACTTTGCCCTGCCAAAGAACAGGTCTGGAAGGAAAAACAGACTGGAGGCCTTCCTTGGAGTGGAGGCTCCTAGATGAAGGGAGGGGGACTACCATGATGCTCAGTTCTGAGGGGCAGGCTGGCAATCAGTGTTGGCCAGGACAGGAAGATAGAGCTCCAGAGAGGGTGGGCCAGTTCTCATAGAACTCAACTGGCAGCAAACAGAGACGTGTAAAGAGTTGTTTGTTGAGGAGAATGGGAGTCAGAGTGACATTTAACTTCATTTGCTTTACAAAGTAAAGGAATGTTGTAAGTTTTGCAGCAAGCTTGAATCTGAAGCATTTCCAAGGCTGCAAACCAGGATCTAACTCTAATTCTGATTTGACCACCAGCACCCCCCACACCTCCACCCCCATCGAGGTGCCCTCCACTATCTACTCTGTATCAATTCTTGTTGCTGATCTCCTATGTCAACAGCACACCCTCCTTGTTCACTGGCAGATTTAAGCTCCAGCCCCACCTTCACTCCTTTCCTCTCCCTGGAGTCCTCTTGATGGAAGGAGGAGCCTGGGTGATGGCCAAGCTCAAGTTCCAGAAAAGGGCTCCCTGTGCCCTCCGAGATTCTGTTTCCCCGATTTTGAGGGTGAGCTCCGTTCAGGGCAGCCAATGGGAAATAAAACTAGGCTTCCCTTGAGCTCATATTCTCACCTATTTCAAACCCAGACAATGAGAAAATCCCACTGCGATCCCAGGGCTATTTACACACAGCTGGATGAGTAAGGCTTTGCATTTCCTGAGAAACAATGATTGCATAGGATATGTAATGCTAGATTCCTTTCACTTATTTCAGTTTTAATATATTAAAATAATGTTTAATATATGAGGTATTGTTGACTCTCTGAGAAGGCGTCCGTCAGCTACAGGAAACTAGTTCTAGTAACGCCTTACATTTGCTTTACACCTTCTGAAATGTTTTCACGTCCATTATTTCATTTGGGCCCCCTGGGGATCAGCAGGGCTGGGTGTAGGGGAAGGAGGAGAGAGGAGGCTCCAGCTCTTCTCCTTGTATAAGAAGACAGACCTGATTTACTAATTCTAGGCTTTCTGTCCGGTCTTCCCGGGTGCTCCTCGACCCCCTGTCGCCTGACAAAACCTCTCTGCCTAGGTGGCCTTCACTCTAAGACTCACCAGGTAACTAAGACTGCTAAGCCCCTGGAGCCTCCCCAGACCCAAATCCTGACCCCCCACAGAACTCCAGGTGTTGGGGGGCAGTGGGGAGAACGACAGGTAGAGAACAACAATCTCTGTGGCTGGGGATGAGCAAAGCGAGTACCTGAGTTTCCAGGGCATTCTCCCCCGCCCCCCCAAATAATGGTATTCCTACAGGAAGGGAATAAATTAGTTGAATTCTATAATGGCATTTTTCTTTATGTTTATGAGGCAAGGTTGCCTGTACTATCTAGAAATGTAGTCCCTACATTTTCAAAAGTCTGAAAATGAAGGAGACCTAGACATGTACCCAAAAGAATTAAAAGCTGGGACTCGAACAGTTACTTATACACCCATGCTCATAACCGCATTCTTCATGAGAGCCGAACAACTCAAGCTTCATCATTGGATGAATGAATAAATGAAATGTGGTATACACATACGATGGAATATTATTCAGCCATAAAAAGGAAGACAATCCTGACACATGCTATAACATAGATGAACTTCGGTAACATTAGGTATGTGAAATCAACCAGTCACAAAAGGGTAAATATTGTATGATTCTGTTTATATAAGGTGCTTAGAATAGACAAATTTAGAAAGACAGAAAGTAGAATGGTGGTTACCAGGGACTACAAGGGGGGATCTGTTTGGAATGATTAAAAAAATTCTGGAATTGGATAGTATCAATAGTTGTACAACATTATGAATGTACTTAATGCCACCGAATTATACACTTAAAAATCATTAAAATGGTACATGTCATCAATGTTAGATTATGTTACATATTTTTTACCACAATTAGAGAAAAAAATTAAGGGGCTGCCTCTGTCTGCTGGAGTTCAGGGTAACCATTCTGTGCTGTCTTTCATTTTGCCAAAGTCTTCCCAGTTAGGCTTCTGTGAATCCTCTGATGGGTTTTGTAACCCCCTCTTCACCCCTTAGGCAGATAGAAAATTGCCGAGGGAAGTTTCAACCAAAGGAAAGCCTAGTAATAGTGACTCCCGAGGAATCTGGGTTGTTCCAGAGGCATATCACTGAAGGAGAAGCAGTGAATTCCAATCAAGACCCTCCTGGTAGCTGTTGATACCCACATGGGTATAGCCAGCCTCTGTGAGAGGTCTGCTAGACACCTCCATTCCCTCAGCAGTAACACGGGGTACCCTAGAGGAAGCTCAGTGAGACATCAGTCTCACCTATGCCAGCTCACCGAACAGCTAGGTATCTGCAGCTGCCCAAATGGAAATGAAATAAGCACTTCATTTCCATGTAAACTGGGATGGGTGCCATGGTGGAAGAGAGGGAAGGTCTGGGAAGCTGTGGAAAAATAAAATCTAGAGAAGAAAAATCTTTTGTTTGGTTCCCCTACCCCTACTCCCTTGACACATTCAAAGAGTGAGAAAAAGACAGGTATTCTCAGTAATTACACAACCAAAAACTTTATCTGAGTGCTTATAAATAGCAAAATAGGCCAATTAGTCTTCCCACTTCTCCTTCCTCTTTCCATTCTCTAGTTGGGGTGCTAATGAGAAGAAGTGTTCAGAAGAGAAAATCATGTTCTAAATGGGCCACACCGCCTGGTTCTCAGCCCTAAGCCCTGAGAAAGGAGAGAAAGTTCCATCTCGATTAGAACCCCAAGCGGTAGCACAACGTCGCAAGACTGGCCTGAAGAGGATGAAGCTACAGAAGGGTCTCCCATCTCAGCAACACCACGCTTCAGAGCCACACTTCTAAAACCAGTAAGAATTTGAACTCTGGCCCCTGACTGTCCTCTTCCTGTCCTAACTGATCATAGTGAGAGCCACAGAGTTTCTGACGTAATATATTACCTTCATCTTAAAGACAAGGAATATGCAGCTCAGAGAATTTCTGGGTACAAGATCACGTACGCAGTTGGTGGTAGGGCTGGGAGCAGAGTTCAAGGCTTCCCCTCCCAGGGCTTTTTCTCCTCCATTACTCTGAAGTCATCATAACTGCAAAAGACTAGCCACTGGTGAGAAATGAATCACATGGAAGAGGGTCAGAGTTTGAGACAGGGTCACATTGATGGCAGATGAAAGTATGGGGACTGGAAAACCTTTTCTGGTGGAGCTTCCAATTACACTTAATAAAAACAGCAGGTTTTCAAAGTGAGTTACAACAACAACAACCAAAAAAACCTCACTCATTTCACAGCAACCTGAGATGACCACAGTCTCTGGAGTCAGGGACGGTGGAGAGGGTGCAAAAGAAGGATTAGACATGTGCCATCATTGTTCCCTAGGCTCACAACCGAGGCCTGGGTGGGGGAGGACTCAAAGTGCGCTATTCGAACCCCATCATTAGAAGCTCTGAGCCTAATCCCCCCCAACACACTACTATTCACAAACACTTTACCTAGAAATTGTAAACAGTCTGCCCCTCTTCCCCCCTCCAGCCCCAACACCTCCAATCACTGCTTTTAAAACTCTAATGCAAATCACAGGCTTCAAAAACCTTCCTTTGGTGACAGTTTTATGATGCTAGCTCCATTCATCCATATGGTTTGACAGACTGTGAAACACTAGTAACTGGACCAATAAGAAAAACAAATTACAAAAACACAACACCTCATCTCTCCCCAGTCACTCACACAACCAAAGAAAACTTTGGCACTTGCAATGGATCATAATATCAGTCTCTCTTGGTGTTCAACAATCAGCTTTTCAGAGTTCCAGACCACACAATGGTTTTATCCACACACCTATCCCCACCCCAGGCAACTCTTTATCTTTCCTTGTTAAATATCTACATATTTAAAGACTACTTAAAACTAGGGTAATGCTTTTACATAGGTCCCCTCAGGGAAACCTGACTGGGCAAAAAACTATTTTCAGTGGTTGTGGCATACCTTTGGCCGGGGGTTTGCCACATTTGGCTACATTTCTGTCTTCTAGTGACTTTCAGTACACTCAAAAAACCACAAGGTACTTTGCAAGAGATTGGAATAATAAACAGGCCTGGATTCTGGTGCCTTTTCGCAGCCCAGCCCCCACCACTACATTCAGTGTGGCTGCACTTTAAAAACTGAAACATCGGCCTCAGTTTCCTTTCTTTTTCCGGTGCCTGCTCAAAACAAAGCACGTTGACTGTGACATTTTATTTATTGCATTGATCTGAGCAGATGGCTCTTAAACAGCTTTAGATATTATGATCTTTCTCAGATGTATCCAAATTCCAGCTACCTGCATGATTCCAAAAAGAAAGGAAGATGAGAAGTATCCAATAAGTCGCCTCTGAATTTCAGCCCACCTTATGGATTCTGAGCAGCTGCATTCCACTGTGATCTCTGGATGTCTCCCAGGTGGTCTGCAGGCGGGGCTACTTTCAGAGGTTTACCCTGTGACAATGCCTCCACTTGGGTTCTGGCAGAAATTAATCTCCTTTATGGGTATCTCATCAAAACCAGACATTCTTCCTGCTGAAAAATAATGTGTGCTAATGAAGTTTGGAGAATTTAGGGCTCCCCCCCCCTCCCCCAGTGGCAACCAGAAGCAGATGGAGAAGGTGGTTCTTAGACATCTGTTGGCTCAAAATGTCTGAGGGTCCTTCTTTGTAAGGGCTAAAATAATGTCCATAAAAGGCTGCAAGTTCACAAAGTCCCAACCCCAACGTCCCTGTCTTATTCTCATTCACAAAGAGCTAAGCGGCGATTAGAACCAGGAATGTGTCCCCCTACCCTTTCCTCTCTGCTATCTAACCTGCCACAGCAAGAGCAAGGTCTGGCTTCTAAGTGGCTGACAATGACACAACTTTCACAGGCACAAAACCACTTTAGATTAGAATGCAATGTATCCAGATCATAGAATGTATAGAGTTGAAGATCTGAGATCCATCTACACACATGACCTGCTGTCTGACCTTAGCTAAGTAAGTGTATCTACTTACCCCAGAATTGTGTCCTTAATAACTAAACAGAGATATAAACAAATACCTCTAAGCAAGTTAAACTCGTTACCAAAAAAAAAAAAAAAAAAAAATTCAGTACAATTATGTGTGTTCACCGTTATAAGCATGAGACAATACTTTACTGGTCTCATTCTTTACAAATAGTTACTTGAGGTAAAGCTCCATTGGTTTACATGGAATAATTAAATAATAACGTTATTCTTTTCTAAGCAGGCAGTTATAATAATAGATTCACATGTGCATAATCAAGTCTGGCAGAAGGTGGCAGACATTCCCAGTTAAGTGCATACTAACCAGGGTTTTGATAACTTAATAAAAGCAAGCTGTTTAAAGTGTCGATAGCAGATTTGGGAAGGGTGGTTTACCTGAACTAGAATAGCAAGTAAGATTATAATATATATTAAAAGTATTGTTTCCTAGGTATAGAGATATCAACCAGAACATAACATGTAATGTAACTGACACACAGACCTTTATCAAATCCATATTTATGTTACCTACATGTGTAATTACTTCACTACATGGCCTTTATCTTGCTTGTAGATGTAATGAATGAGTGACTCACACATCTAGGTTCAGACAATGTAGCTGCTAAATAAAATACTATGTAATACCCATTTACACTTCATACATGTTCATCAGTGCTTTGAATTCTATCTGTCCAGATGTGACTGCTTGGTTGTGTGGCCACCTGCCGAGTCCCCTTTGTGATCTGATCAGTCCAGGCAGCTCCTGTTTCTGCCTCTAACACCCTGTTGGGCAGTAATAAGATGTTAAAGGCAACAACAGAGAGAGAAGTCAGGCTGTCAGCTTCAGAGAGAAGGGGGTGAAGGGTACAAGGAGGAGGAATAGGAAAGAGAGTTGAGGGCAGATCAAAGACAGGCAGGAAGAAAGCCAAACTTCTAAGAGGAGATGTGGCCCCAGGAGCTTGGGCCCCTAAGAAGACCCCAAAGCAATAAGATTCAAATTGCCATCCAGTTACCTGAGCTATTAAATTATTGAATGTCCCATGTGCAAAAAGCTAGTAGAAATGAAAAATGGTCCTTGCTTAGCATAGATAGAGCCCTACAGAGGTGTTGCATGAAATCTGATGTTCTTTCTTCTCAGAATATTACCTACCACCACTTTATTCCCCAAACCTTTGTGTGACCAGTTTCAGTAGGGGGCGTTAGTGGTGCTAGCTTTTGGGGGGCGGCGGGGGTGGGGGGAGACTCAGAACGCACACAGAGAATATGCTAATGTCATTCGGCTCCGTTTCATTGTCAGGAGGGACACATGAGGATGAAAACATTGCTCTCCAAACCACACTCCCTGCTTTCCTCCTCCCAGCACCACCATCCATTCATCCTTTCGGCTTGATGAGTCTCTGCGCTTTGTTCTAATTTAGTCCATGCATAATTTATTCACGTGTGTATTGTTTCCTGATCAGCAACTTTTAAAACAAATGAAAAATAAGATGTTTTATTAAACAAGTTGTTTTAAAAAATAAAGGCAGATGGTGTTGGTCTCCTAATAACGTGTGTGCTCTCCTGCCTTAGGAGTTTAAAAACTGTCCTGGGCGCAGAAGGCTCAAATGGCCGGGGTTATTGTTTACACCCCCTTCCCCCCCCCCCCAGGGAAAGAGGTTGGGGTGCAAAAAGGGAGCAGCTAATTACAAAGGACCACTCAACTCCCACCTAGAAAAAGCCAGCAGGAGTGTTGTGCTTAGGCTAGTGTGTGCGTGTATGGCGACACAGAACTACAAATACAGCACATTGTAACTGTTTCTAATCAAAGTTCAAGTACAAAAATTCATAACTAATTCCACTAACCAGAACGCTTTTCTGTCCCTTTCCCCACCTCTAACCCAACCCTACATAGAAACCCTCCTCAAACACATACCCTTCTGCAGTCCAAAAACAAAAACAAAAAGCCGGAGCGAGCAGGAGAACCCTGGAGCGTAGAGACGTTGCGCCCGCCAGCGCAATAGCCGGCTCCAGGGTAACCCGGGTACCGCTTTCCCAGTAGGAAGCAAACCTGGCGCACATGTGAGCTTTCTCTAACTTGAGTTTACCAGGTGGCACCAACCTGAATATGTGATTTCGGCTGGAAATGGGTAAACTGCAAATCAGCTGTGGGCTCGGTAGAACACCACAGCATCAGCGGTGTAGCAGCGCGAGCGACAGGGAGAGCAAGGATGCGGCGAAGTTACGCCCATTTATTCTGCCATAAAACATTCTCTTTCTTGGGTGAAAGGCTGTGGCGTAGAAGTGCAGTATATTAGAGGTTCAGAGCTAGAACTGTTGCCGGGAGCTGCTGCTCTCTGATCAACCTCAGCTTCAAATGTCCTCTTAACAGGGGCTTTAATGTATATATGTATATATTTAAAACTCCGAGACCTGGGACGTTCTTACCCTTTTTCCTATTACTGATGGGAGACAAGCTGGTGCAAACGCATTCCATCCTCCCCCGAGCGTTCCTTCGCAATAGGAATCCCCCTGCCGCCCCCTCCTTCATTGTGCAAACCTGGATTTCAACTCTAAGAGAAGGTGGGGGTGCGGACACCGATGCGCGGAGTTGAAAGAATCTGGGTGGGTATCTGCCGCGCGCCCGCGAGAATTCGGCACGAAACGCCCCCCACCTGCACTTCCCCCTCCCCTCGTCCTCGGCTTCCAGGCCGGCTGGGAAGACCCGATTCCCCTGGAGAGGGCTCCCACCCACGTCGCGCCGTGATCCGGAGAGAGCTCCCTTCTGCCAACATCACTGCGAATAGCACCCCTTTCAGAGCGACGCTAGTTTTCCGAAGCCAACCCCGGCTCCGCGATCGCGAGCGGACTTGGCGGCTTAACAGTTCCACGGACTGGAAGGAAGGAAGGAAGCCAAGATGAAAAGGAGGAGGAAGGCGGGCAGGCAGGAATTGGCTGTCGGACCCGGGGACTGGCCCCCGCGTGTCCTCGCGCAGCCCGCCCCCCTCCGTCCCGGATCTGGGCGTCCGCTCAAAGTCTCCCGGCTGCGGCCAGAGGCACCTGCCCCTCGCTCTGGCCGGGAGCAGACGTTGCCCGCTCAGGCGGGGAGCCCCAAGCTGCCTCTTCGCCTGCCTCGGCTTTTCACCCACAGGAGGCGAGAACACCATTCATGAGACCTGCAGCTTCCCTGCCTCCAAATCAACCCCAAGTTAACCCGCGTCTTTAATTTACTATAGCCAGTTCGCCCACAAACACACCCGCAGACACACCGGCGACCGCTCGGAGCGCCGTCACGCTCCGGGGGCTGCCCCGGCAGGAAAGCCCCGGGCAACCACCTGGACCCCTGGGCTCCTGGGACCCGCGGCTCCCCCTGCAGTCCTCCCAACTCCGGAAGGTTTGCACAAACTAACTCCCAGCCAGCGATCGGAAAGAGGAGAGCTCCTTGCAAACTCCGGAGCAGCGGTGGTCCGCTCGCCCCGGCGGAATGAGCCGCGGGGCGGGGGCCGCGGGATCCGGAGGTGCGAGGCTCAGCCAAGTGCACCCGGGCGGCCCCTGCCCGGCGCTCGCTCCCCGCTCGGCCGCCCCCAGCGTCGCGCTCGCCGCCCCGAGAAGCCGGGCACTCGGGGGACCGTGCTGTCCCCGAGCTGCCCACGAACCCCTAGCTGCAGAGCGCTCGAGTGCCAGGCTCCCCAGCCGATATCCCTTCTCTCTCTCCGTCCGCCAATTAAGCAGAACACAAACGTAACAATTTTCTTCTTGTTAATTGCATCTCCTGACATTTCTGCGTGTTGTGGGGAAAAAAAGAAGATGAAGAAGTAAGAGCTGAAAGAAAAGAGAGAAGCCCCGCAGCGGCTGCAGGCGCCTGCAAGCGCAGCACATTGGCAGCGCTCAGCACGCAGAAGGCGCCTTTTTTTTCATATTGAAACCACGCGGAATATGTACATTTTTTAGTCTTACTTACGCTTTCAGGGGGTTGTGAATGACAGTCGCCATTTTGCTACAATGTAACAGAATATTGTCTGTCTCAGAGTTCTAAAGGTTCGCTCAGGGGAAGCAGCGAGCCAATCAGAGCACGGGATACCGGCCCGCCGGCCAATCGACGCGACTGGTCGCCAGGTGGGCGGGGCCTGCACGGTGGTAGTTATTAGGGGAGCTGTCAAAGCCCAGAGGTCACTCCCTTTTGTAGAGCCCGAGAGCGAGCAGGTCTTAAAGGGGCAGTACCGCGTGAGCAGCTCTTTTTCGGACTGAGGACAGTGGAGGCGCACGGGAGAGTATTCTAGTTTGGTTTGAGTTTCTACTTTCTAAATAAATGCAGAGAGTTTGCGCTTCCGGACATAAATATTTAAGTATTTTCAACAAACCGTTGAACTCCATTCATTAGCTTTTGGCTTTTCTATTACATTTATAATCCCCAAAGGGCAAATCCCTTGTTCCCGTGCAAAAGTTGGAAGGCTGCCGTTTCGTCTAACAAATTACTACACGTGCCCAGCTGCTTGCTAATGCTCTCGGTCCTGCGGCTTTTTAACATTCTCATTCCCTAAGTGTTTTTCTTTATCTCGGCCACCTTCCTCTCGGTTTCTTGGAACTGCCGCCGCCGTTCCTGGCGACTCCAGGACAGCAACTCCCCTCCCCCCTGGAATGTCTCAATGTCAGGCCCGCTCCCTCCTGCAGCCAGGGCTTTCGTTACGTAATGCACGGTGGTCACTCCGCGCCGTTCCCCACTACCACCCCTTCTGTTCTACACACATACACCAGAAACTTCTGCAGTGATCAAATTCAGGGCGACTGGAGAGTCGAGTGGGACCTTGCCCTTAGACCTGGCTCTGGGGTAGGGGGGTGTTAAGAAAACTTTTGGAAATATATGCTCTTACAGCTAGTAACTAGACTGAAGTCGTAGGACCTAAACTGGATATTGCCAGAACCTCTTTCCGTGAGTGGCTCACGAGATCCTGGCGTCACCTTTCACTACTTGGATAGAAGGTGAAAAGAATTTGCTAGTGAATAATCTGATGTGACCAGAGGTGTTCAGAGTCTGTGTCGGCTTCAAGCCAGTGTGAACTCCTCACTGGCGAACCTGTGACAAAACCGAGAGATTTCTGTGAAGCCAGCCTTCCACTGGGCAGTCGGGAAGCTCGAGGTGGATGAAATCGCACTAAATCCTGAATAGGGGCCTCGTTAGCATGCAGAAATCTGGCTCCCATCCCAAAATTGTTTAATCGGGTCAAATAGCTAAGATAGTGGGGGAGGGGTGGAAAAGGGGGAGAGGAGAGGCCAAATGGCTAGTTCTTCAAAGCTGTGCCCTCTCACTTGCTTTCTCAGCGCTCCTCTCAAGGCACTGAATAAAATTTAAATTTTTTTCTAAAGCTCCAAAACTTTCAGAGTTCAGGTCTGTAGACTATTGGAATTACAGATAAATAGAACAGGGCTGAATCGGTATGTTTATAAGACTTTACGATTTTAACCCCTTCAGCCCCTGCTGGTGTGGGTCAATGGATTGAGCTCGGGCCTTCAAACTGAAAGGTCGCTGGTCAGATGCCCCGTCAGGGCACATGCCTGGGTTGTAGGCCAGATCCCCAGTTGAGGATGTGGGAGAGGCAACCAATCAATGTTTCTCTTGCACATTGCTGTTTCTCTCCCTCTCTTTCTCCCTCCCTTTTCCTCTCTCTAAAAATAAATTAAAATCTTAAAAAAAAAAAATTAACCCCTTCATTCTACCTTGTTAATAGCAGAGTCAATTTCTATAGATTGCTTTGTATAGCATCTTGAAATTTGAAGTTATCCTCTTTTTTAAAATTAAAGTTTGAAAACCCCTTTCTTACTAGTTTGTCAAGGGGTTGTTTCAAAAGTTAGTGCTTTGCCTGGGATGGGCCTTGACAACATTAAAAAGCAAGCGCTGTATTCTGACACAAGGAGTATGAGATTGATTCCTCTCTCACATCAGTGTTTCCCCCTCCCTTGCCCACCCTTCCCATCTCTCTAAAGTCAATGAGCATGTCCTCAGGTGAGAAATTAAAAAAAAAAAAGTATGAGTTTGAAGTATCAGTCAGAATTCCCACCAGCCCCTTTGACATATTAAAATTACAGCAATTTTGATTGGAAGACAACAGCATATTTTAATATATGCAGCTTGATAAACTAAGCAGGAAATGTAGAGTCTGCCCTGAACAAGGCTTATAATTTAACAAGGGAAATAAATTTATATCATATATTAAAGCAAACATATATACAGTACTTTAAGCCTACATTACCACTTACTATGTTAAGGTCCAGATGCAAAAACCAGCATAATTCATAAATATACCAGACACACTTGAAAATGGCAGACCAGATCTGTCTTTATTTTGAGAAATTGTAATCCAGAACCTAAACATTTAAGTTACATTTTATAATGATTGAATTGAAAAAATAATGAATTAAAGAATTTTTTGTTTACTTTTTTTATTGACTTGAGAGAGAGAGGAACATCAATTTGTTGTTCCACTTATTGATTGATTACTGTATGTGCCCTGATTAGGGATTGAACCCACAACCTTGGCATTTCAGGTCAATACTCTAAACAACTTAGCTACCCAGCCAAGACAAAGATGGGATTTTTTAGAAGTAGGGTAATCTTGCTTTTTATAATCTAATGGAATGTCATTTTAACTCTACCAGCATAGTTATGACTTCTAAATAATGCTAATTCACTTTTTATCAATTTTAAGACATATAAGATCTATTATTTTTTAAACTTCTTTTTTAATAACTTTATATATTAGATCAAGATTTCTTCCTTTCTTCCTTTCTTTTCTTTTCTTTTTCTTTTTACAACAAAGCAGGTTCTACCTGTCAATCTACAGATGGCCTGATCCATCTGCAATGAGGCCAAATTTTTCAAATAAGCCTTAAAATGTACTGATCTCACTCCACAAAAAGATACACATTTTTTGCCAGAATGCCCAGAAGGAAGGGGGCTGAGCTTGGGCATGTTAAAAGGAGACAGGGACCTTGAACAGTTTTGGAGAATGGTAAATTTAACATTAATTTTGCAAGGAAGTACAGTATATGGTTAGAAGCCTGCGGCCTGGAATCCACCTGCCTGAGTTCACCATTTGTGAACTGGGTGATGTTGGACAAATTTACTTGGCAATCTGAATGTTTCCTCATCCAAAAAATGGGAATAATCTCAGAACCTAGTTCATGTGACTCTTTCCAAGATAGAATGTGGTAACTCATGTCATGTGTCCAAGCTCTCAATATGTGCTAATTATCATTTTTTGGTAAATATATTTAATTCTTTCCTGTTGACATAAAAAATGCAGGGGATCTAAACAAAGTGACACATCAGAAAATGAAATTGTCATGCTCGTGTTGGCAGCACATACACTACAATTGGGAGGATACAGAGAAGGTCAGCACTGCCCCTGTGCAAGGACGACATGCAAATTTGTGTAGCGTTCTGTATTTTTTATTAAACACCAATATTTTAAATATTCCATAAACTCACTCATAAATAATTTTTCTATTGAAAACTGTTTTTAAGTGGCATTTCCTCACCACAGCTATTTTTATACAACTATATTTAAACAACTGTTTAAAACGCGGATAAGTTTATGTTGTATTTTCTTGCTTTTGCACCTTTAAAACAATAAGGTGCTTTCATCTTGCACTCTGATTTAAGAATTGTGTATCTACTTTATTTGGTATTACCTAATTACAATTTTGAAAATATGAAATAAAAAGAAAGTGAAATTATCTATTAGATGTAGTGCTTTTAAACTCATTAATTAAGAAAAATAAACAAAGAACGATTTGATGAGGACAAAGTACTATTGGGTTGGCCAAAAAGTTCATTTTTTTTTTCCATAAAATAAGACATCTTTCATTTTCACCAATAACTTTATTGATTTGGATATCTTGAGTATGTCAGCTATTTTCCACGTGGTATCACATTGATTGTTCTCTATTATTGTCTCAGTTTGATCTCTATCAACTTCAACTGGTCTACCCAACATAGAGCATTGTCCAGAGAGAAATCTCCAGCATGAAACTTCGCAAACCACTTTTGACACGTTTGGTCAGCCACAGCACCTTCTGCATACCCTGCACAGATCTTTTTTTTGCATTTCAGTTGCCTTTTTGCCTTTCATGAAATAATAAAGCATAATACACCAAAAATGTTGCATGTTTGTTGATGGCTACGTGTGGCCATCTTCAGTATTAAAATGGTTACACAAAAATTCATCAATTTTGGTAAGCTTTTTTTAGTGCACCCTGATATGACAGCTGTCATAATACAATCTAACAAAATTGTTTGGGATGAAGTTAAAAACAGCTGAGTGTCGTTAGAGCAATCTTACGGGAAAAAAACCGAACGAACTTTCTGGCCAACCCCAATATTTAAGACTGTTTTAGCTACAGGTCATATAACTATTTAAACCCCCAAAATATTCTCTGGGGGTTATTCTCTGGGGGTTCGAATTATCAAAATATATGATAATTATGATACCAAGATACTTTTAAAATAACACCTCTAAAGCTCTGTAGATATTTATATATCTGTGTACACTCTTCTCTCCTCATTTCTTGTGCCTTGATATAGCTGGTGAGGCAGCTTACCTGGAAGGCACGGTGGGCTCAGAATAGCCATTTTCTCACCCTGCCTGTACTTTCTAGAGCTGCGCTGTCCAGCGCGGAGCCATGGTTTACATGGAGCTGCTAAGCACTTGGAATGTCTGAGTTAAGGTGTGCTGCAGGTGTAAAATGTTTGCCAGATTTCTTAGACTTAGCACCAAAAAAAAGGCAAACCATCTCAGTAATTTTCATGTCGATTACATGTTGAAATGACAGTATTTTTATTTACTGGGTCAAATTTCAATGTTAAAACTAATTTCACCTGTTTCTTTTTACCTTTTTTAAGGTGGCTACTAGGGAATTGAAACTTACGGTTCATGTTGTATTTCTATCACACAGCACTGCTCACCAGGGGCATCCAACCTTTTGGCGGCTCCGGGACACACTGGAAGAAGAGCTGTCTTGGGCCACACATTAAATACATTGCGACACGTAATCACCAAAAAACCTCATAATGTTTTAAGTAAATTTACAATTTTGTGTTGGGTCGCACTCACGGCCATCCTGGGCTTCCTGTGACCCATGGGCCGCAGGGTGGACACCCCTGCTAGGCAGTGTGTGTGTGTGTGTGTGTGTGTGTGTGGCAAAGGGAAGGAAGGGTGAGGCCTTTCCCAATCATGTTAATCCCTTTTGTGCAGCCTTCTCAAATTCAGCCTTGACATCAGTTAGCAAAACTTTCAGGTCCAGCTCAAGTAGGTGTTCAAAGCCACCTAACCAAAGGAACATTTGGGGTGCAACCAGGGAGCCAAGAACCTGAACCATAGGAGCATCCAAATCTGTTTACTTCTTAAAATGTTTGAAGACCCTTTCAGCAGACCACCAGTCAAAGCTGTGAGGAGATGCCCATCCAGATACAGAGAAGTTTGGGACTTCTGTCGCAAGCGCCGGCCCTTCCAGGTGACTCCTTAAGGCACTTAGAATGTGAGAGAGAAATAAGGGAAGACGATGCAGGCCTTCCTCCCTCGAGGAAGCCAGAGCTCATTTGAAATAGGAAGGGTGCCACAAAAGCCATCCAAAATAAATGCAGCCCCTAATGGGCTCTGGGAGTTGAAGGAGTTTTAAGTCCTTTAGGTATTTAAAAGATAAGAACGAGCTCACCCTCAAGTCCTTCCATTCACCCACAGAACAGTCAGCCATGGCCTCTCAGCGGGCTGGCTCCGCCGGCTCCCTGAGGCCTGGAGCCAGCTCTGCTGTGTTCTAGGCACTGAGCTGAAGAGGGGGATCAAAACTGCGGTCTGGCTTTCTCTCTCCTTGGGGAAGTGGGTGGAGGGGGTCTCACTCCCCTCATGAAATGAAATCCTGGGCATGCGAGATGTCCCTGGGACAGACCTCTGAAACCTCGCATGTCAGGCTAAACTCAAACAGAAACAAATGTTCGCTGCTTCTCACCAACTCGGTTCACCACTCACTCACCCGTTGGAAGCCTTCAATGAAGGAGGCACTGTGCTAGACACAGATGGCAAAATAAAAATACACCAGACACGGGAACAATCCTCAAAACACGATTCCCATCCATCTGGAGAGAGAATAAGGACAGTGGGCCCAGCCCTACCCCCAAGCAGAGTAATCACTTGATGTGACTTAAAGGGGAAAAGCTGCCTGCCCAGCGAGTCTCTCCTTTTCCTGGCGTGGCACTCATCACCCCGTTGGGCGCATCTTTGAGTGTTCATTGAGCACATTCATTGCCTTTGCTTTTCAAGGTTTCGTGACATCGAGATTTTCATAAATTGGTATCAAGGGAGAAGGAGAAGTAGCTCCCTCAATGGAGGTAGCAAGTATCCCTAACTTTGGGGGAGGGAAAGGATCATAAAAAAGATCACATTTCATTTGAGTCTTGGTTGGGTAGATTTTAGAAATAAGGCAAAAAGTTAAAAACCTTCCAGACCCAAAGTATAACCTAAGAGCAGCTAATTTATACAACCAATACTTGTAGATCCCCTACTGCAGACCACCATGTTTTCTGTCTGCTGGACCATGGGGTGCAGAGAGACCCAAGAGAGTCCCATCTTTAAAGGACTCATATTTGAAAGGTGAGGGAGGAGGAAACAGAGTGACAATGCAGGGCCATGAGGCAGAGGAACAAGGGGCACTGTGGGCTTGAATGAGCACACCAACCAGATGGGACGGTCAGGGTTTTCTTCTCGGAAAAGGTGATGCCTAAGCCAAGACTTGCATGACCATAGGAGAAAAGATGTCCCCGCAGACATGGCAGCATCTATAATAGTCTTCAGGGACTTGAGAGAGGCCATCATGATTTCAGGGAATCCCTTTGTTAGGAAGGTAGTTAGTTGCAGGGGGACAAGTGAGACAGAAAAAGCTAGAGAGGCCAGAAAGGGATGCCAATGTGAGAGAGGTGGAGTTTTATCTGGGTGGCAATCAGGCAACACGGAAAGATTTTAGGCGAGGGGTGAAAATGAAGAGGTGGGCTTTTCAGAAAGCTCCTCTCAACAGTAGCGTGACCACGGACTGCAGGAGGCTGAGCTGGAGGCCTGGAAACCTCCTGGGAGGCAGAATTAGTGATTTCTAAGGAAGTGAAACCTGCAGGACTCAGCCGATGACTCGCTGTGGGTCTGAGGGAGACGGGAGAGGCCCAGGATGATGCCGGGTTTCTGGTTCCTGGAAATGACATTAGTGGGCTCTACCCGATTGGGGAACCCTGAAGTCAAGGCTAAGGCCCGAAGGCTGAAGGCCAATGAAGCCCTGGGGCGTTCTGGCGTCAGAGAAGGGTTGGCGTTACTAGAAGACCTTAATCCCCCATCTAAATCTCTTCCCCTGGGGAAACAGTGACCTGAGCTGGGATTCTCTGAGCCCCCCTCCCCAGGCTTTTCCTTTCTCTATGGACTCCACCTTCCGTCGAGGGAATCTTCCAAATCCCTTCCTGCTAATCCCTACCCTTTGGCTCAGGGCATGCCCTGAATCAGCTTAATGGAGTCTCCCTCTTGGGTAGGTGAGGTTCCAGGACACCCCAAAACCTTCACAAGGAAGAGATCAAGACTTCGCGAGATACACGGCACATACATACACACAGAGGCACGCAGAAGCAGTGGCTTGATTAGAATGGCAGGCACCAGGAAAGGCGGCAGTTGGCGTATTTTTATACAGGAGCTTTCTCCACTCATATCACACAAAGTAATCAGTCTACTCTGAGGTCTGACCCTTGCGCCTTTCCTCCCTGACTAATACCAGACAATCGCAAGCGGACCTCGGTTCTTCCTATTGGGAGAGCCACTGCTCACAGAGCTTTCGAAGTGTCTATCCTTTAAAGAAAGGTAGCTAACTTCTCTCTCCTAAGCCCTGCTACCTGCCAAGTCCAAATTTTCCAAGTCCTCCCTCAGTGTATCCATCCACACGGACATCCTATCTGAAATTCTGGCAGCCCCTGCATCCTAAATCAAAGCAACTGGCAAGGCTGTCCTGCAGAAGGGGACAGAATGGAGCAGGAAAAAAAAGCCTGCCACCATTAGCATCAGGAGGAGTGGTAAGAACCATGTTTGGACCAAGACAAACATAAACCAGTTTCCCGTAAGACTGTACTTACCTGTGCAGAAATCAATTCATCCTCTTAGCCATATCCTGGGTAAAGAAACATCTTTTATTCTGTAAAAGTGACTGCCCTGAGGGCCCCCAAAGAGGGCTTTCTGCGGGGTATTGCTTTAAGTGTGGTGACAGTCCAAGACACCTGTTTCCCTCACTCACACCATTTACATGACCTCAGGTTTCTACTCTGTTATTAGGCAGGGCGCATCGAGGAGAATTCTAAGAGCCAAACGCAGGAGAGCATGTTAAGTCTGGTTGTTCTGCAGATATTTACGCCACCCTATAAAAATAGGTGTCCACAAGCAGGAGAGATGGACAGAAGCCACAGGACCTAAAATGTCTCACACGCTGGCAAAGAGGGGGACAGAGGCCTGCTGAATTGCAGCAGATGTTTTCTATCCTCCGACAGCTCGAGGCGATGAACTCTGGCCCACATAGCTGCAAAAGGACCTCGACTCCATGCTTACTCTACTCCAGAGGGAAAAGGAAGGCGAGAAAACGTTCCTCAAGTCCACGGAAAGCCCAGTGCATCGAAAATGCACCTCAGCCGACAGGGGTCGCCAGCCTGAGGATGACTCCCTCCAGCGCAGCAGTGGGTTCTGGGACAGAGGCACAGCCCAGCGGGTCCAGAACTCCAAACATGACAATGACGGAGGAACCGAGCTGGGAGAAGGAGCGGGGTGGGACTGCTGGGAGAAGAGGCCGAACGCACACAGTGGATCCTGGCAAAGGGGAGTGGCCACAACCCAATGACACGGGACTACTAAGGTCTAGGCAAGAAAAGAGGTCTACTTTACCGCCTGGGTTTCCAAAGCCGCCAGTTGCTCTGTTCTCACCAGCCAACTTCTTTTATTCTCACACAACAGGCACAACTTTCTATAGCAGCCACGCTGTGATAGCTGGAACACAGTGACAATTCTGAAAACCAGGGGTATTTTCCAGGCACAAGTGGGCTTGTAAAAAACTCTGAAAGCCATCGTGTCTCCAGAAAGCCTTTGTATAAAGCTGATATTAAATATTTTAATCTTACCCATTTAGTAGCTTGAATTTAAACCTACATGGATTAAATGGATCTCAAATAAGTTACTTGCTACTTTTGGCTTTCGCGGAGTTTTATCTGAAGTTGTACTGAAGTATGTGTATTCTGCTCTGGCTGGTGTGGCTCAGTGGATTGGGTATTGGCCTGCGAACCAAAAGGTCACCGGGTTGTGGGTCTCCAGTTGGGGGCGTGCGAGAGGCAACCAGTCGGTGTTTATCTCCCCTTCTTTCTCCCTCCCTTCCCCTCTCTCTGAAAGTAAATAAAATCTTAAAAAATAAAACAAAATAAAATACATGCATTTACGTGCTCCTCATTTTCTCTTTCCTTCTCTCATGTTTTACTGGTAGGATTGCAAAAGGGTGCAGCCGCTTTGGAAAAGTCTGGGAGTTCCACAAATAATTAAGCATAGGTTACCATGTGACCTAGCAATTCTACTCTCAGACATGTATCTAAGAAATGAAAACAGGTCCACACAGAAACGTGCACATGAATGTTTATAGCAGCATTATTCATAGTAGCCAAAAGATCAAAACGCTCAAATGCCCATCACACAGACGGACAGGCAAATGAAAGGTGATGTATCTATACAATGGAATATTATTTAGCCATAAAAAGGATGAAGTACTGAAACACGCCACACCATGGATTCATCTTGAGAACATTACACAGAGTGAAAAAAGTTAGTCACAAAAGACCACTTCCTGTATAATTCTATTTATATTAAAATCCAGAATAGGGAAATTTATACAAACAGAAAGTAGATTAGCGGTTACTCAGAACTGGAGGGGTAGGTAGTGGGGAACAGGTAAGAGGGCGACGGTTACAGATCATGGGGCTTCTTCTAGGGGCGATGAGGTTGCTCAAAACTGCCTATGCTGGTGGGTCTGCGAACACACTCAAACCTATTCAAGCGTACACTTTAAATGGGTGAATCACATTGACATGGGAATCATATCTCAATAAATCTTTTTTAACAAAAATCTCTACCCATAATAAATCCCAGAAGCCCACTAACCCAGAAACTTCTACGGCCATTTTCTCCTTTAGAACTGCATTAGACATCTAGGAAATGTAGACTATTGGAGGGAATTCGGTTTTCAACGTGGTGATTCTGTATTCACATTAGCCTCTTGCTTCAAATCAAGTAACACAGAGAAAAATCCCTTGCCTCAAAAAGTTTGAAGTATTAAAATTTAACTATGACCAAACAAATGAGCTCATTAACAGAGATCCTGGAAGCCCTTGGGTTGGTAGGGAACCTTTCAATAAAGTCACATGCAAGTATTTCAATCGTGTACATTATTAGCCCCCCTGGGGTGACTCCTAAGGTGATGTCTTACAATGCAAGGGCTGAACCAAGAACCTCTTTTACTTAATGACTAGAGCTACTCCTATCTCAAGTTTGGTTTTCTTTTAAATTTTGAGATATAATGGGGGTTGGAGGGAAGATTTCATCAGAATTGAGATCCATTTTCATTTTTATAATGTCTTTAGCTAGTTTTTATCATAAATTGTGAATCTTGGTTAAACTTTCATAAGGTAAAACAAGGAACATGACAAGGAATGATGCGGCTGGAAGCATAAATGACAATACTAAAGGGTCTGCAAGTCTCCGTTAAGGAGGGCAGTACAGAAGAAAGCAAAACCGGAAAACCTTGAGAGTGCACTGTGGCTCAACTATTTACAAAGGTACGCAGTCTCGGGGCACGCTAATTAATCCAGAACCTCAGTTTACTCATCTGTAAGTTGGGAATATTGGTAACCTAAGGGTTGTTGTGAGGAATACATGTGACAGTGTGACTTTTTTTTAAAAGTCCTGACACATAGTAAGCACTCGAGATATACCTCTCCCATTTCCTTAGGTACTCGGTGCCTATGAGGTACAAAAAGGGGAAGAACAGAAGATAAGGAACGGTGGATAATCCTGGGCCGAAATGGGAGGAAAGACTTTTCCTTTGTTCAAAGGAAAAGGGCATTTAATGAAACAGCAGAATGAGAGACCAATTAGCTTGTCAATAAATTCTTTGAGTTTAACCCTAATCTGCGTGGCTCAGTGGGTTGGGCATCAGGTCCCAAACTGAAAGGTCACTGGTTCCTTTCCGGGTCAGGGCACTTGTCTGGGTTGCAGGCCAGGTCCCCGTTGGTGGCATGCCAGAGGCAGCTGATCAATGTATCTCTCACACACTGATGTTTCTCTCCCTCTCTCTCTCCCTCTCTTTCTCCCTCCCTCCCCCTCTAAAAATAAATAAATAAAATATTTTCAAAAAATTCTTTGAGTTTAGCCCTGGCTGGTGTAGCTCAGTGGATTGAGCGTCAGCCTGCAAACAAAATGGTCACAGGTTCCATTCCCCAGTCAGGGCACATGCTTGGGTTGTGGGTCAGGTTCCCAGTACGGGCCGTGCGAGAGGCAACCACACATTGATGTTTCTCTCCCTCTCTTTCTCCCTCCCTTCCCCTCTAAAAATAAAATAAATAAAATCTTTAAAAATATATATTTTTAAAAAATTTATTTTAAAAAGTTCTTCGAGTTTATAAAGGAATCAGTCTTTTCAAAAATTTCCTTTTGGTATATCATGGAATTATATGTGGGTACAGGACACAACAATAGAATGCAATTAAATGTAATATCCAGGATGCATAGTTATTAGCAAGTTACTGTTAACAGGGTAATTCACAAAGCGTGGATTTTAAGGGAGAAAGTCTTAATCAAAACCAACATCTAATCCAGTCCATGTTAGAGTGTCTTCTCTTTAATACCTTATTAGGAGGAGGTTCGAGTGGTGCAACCATTTTTTTCTGAGAAGAGTAAAAACTAAAGTCTTGAAATACTGCACGAAGTCCGATTGCCCAAATTTGTTACTGGCAATTGAGCGCCCTCTAGTGTCAACTGTTAGGAAAGACACCCTTTGAAATCCACAAAGCTGGAGAACCTTCTTCCAAGGTTCCAGCCCTGGAAGAAAACTGCCAAACACAGCAGTTTTTACATGGATACCTCAAAAGCAGAAAAAAGTTGAAGAAGCATCAATATGATACGAATGAGTCCTTTTGTTATCAAGTTCTAGAATATAGTAGATATTCACAGAATGTGTTGAGTGAGCGAATGCATTAGGGCCATGGCAAACAATCCTGGATTAATGCCGCCGCATAAGGGCATTGACGTGTCATGAATATCACACCCGTCTAGCCAATGAAACAACAGAAAACTTGACTCTTCATGCCCCAGCTGGTGTAACTCAGTGGATTGAGCATCAGGCCTGCAAACCAAAGGGTGGCTGGTTCAATTCCCCAGTCAGGGTACATTCCTGGGTTGTGGGCCAGGTCCCCAGTAGGGAGTGCACAAGAGGCAACCACACATTGATGTTTGTCTCCCTTTCTCTCTCCCTTCCCCTCTGTTTAAACATAATAAAATAAATAAAAAATCAAAAAAAGAAAAAAAAAGAAAACTTGAGTCTTCAGACTTTAGGATACTTTCTGAGTGATGCAGTTGAGTAAGAACCATGGCTGGGTAACTTGGTTGAAGTTAAAGAAATTACTCCACTGGGTCAACAAAAACGTACATGTGGCAAGTCCATCTGCAAAGCTGGAGGAAGTGGAGAAGATCGCTTGTCTCTGAGAAAAGATTACCCATGATCCCGCATACTGTTAGAGCAGTAAAACATACTTGATTTATTTATCATCCATGCTGACTCGAGTGAAAATAAATAAATAAATAAAAGCCCATTTCCATAGCCAAAGCACTTTTGGCATCGGATCTGTTTATTCATTGAGAGGGCAAGAAAAAATTAACCACACAGACTTACCTCAAATTCCTTGCCAAGCCAGTTCTTTGTTGTTGTGGTGGTTGTTGTTGTTGAAAGAAACTTATATTCAGTGGATTCAACAATACATGGAGTAAGTATTCCCTGGCTATTCCAGTTTCGCCCAGAAAGACTGCGAGTCTCAAGAAAATTTAAAAAAATAAAATTAAAAAGCCAACCCCAGCATGTAATGATCTACTTTGATATGAATGCCTGAATTGCTGGGATAGCCAGCCAAGTGTTGGAGTTTGTATTCTCCCTGCTTTGAGAACGTGGAGAGACACACTCCCAGCCACTTCGGTGTGAATGTATGACATGCACAATGCTACTTTCATGGCTTGTGAACCCTGCACCTCCCGGTTTTTCCTATGTGAATGCTATGTTATATCTACAGCCTATATTTATGTCCCCTGAATGGTGAGTTACCTGAAATTGAACATCCAGCAGAATGACCTGAGACACTCTGCCTTTTGGAAAAGCCTCAAAGATCATACCTCCTGATGGCTGATGCTTCGGGTGACTATTTATTTGGCCTAGGAGTTACAGGCAGATTTGTCCCTCAGACATAGGAGAAAGGCGTTCAGATCACAGGCCGTGAAAACTCAAGTTATCATTCCCAATCTTCTTCCAGGACCAAGAGAATAAAAGGAGACCACATACCTCAGATGCATCAAGGGCAAATGGTACTGCTGGGAAAGGGGTGCAAATATGCCCCCAGACAAATCTTTTTAGGGGAGGGTGCCAAAACAGGAACTCACTTGTTGCTTCCAAAAGTCAGGAGGGCAGCTTAACATTGGGAGTAAACATTCAGGCTACCAACCCGCTACCTACCGCAGTTACCTGGTTTCCATTTGAAGTGCGGACCACCAGGAATGAATTGGGGAGGGGCAGAGTCCTCTCTAATTTGCTCTGCACTCACGCAGTTGTCCTTGCACACAGCGGGGTGCTTTTAAAATCTGGGAGCCCTGCAGGGGGTTTCTTTGGCTGGCTCACAGTTAATGCAGAGGAATAAGGCCTCTTCTTCCCCTGCCTTCTTTTCGGGGCTCCCGACTTTCAAACGGCAAGGAGTACTCTCCAGTGGGTGGGTCAAAATAGCCAGAACTCAGGGGAGAGTGAAGGAGGTACGGTTACTACTGACATTTGAAGACTCTGCTCTCAAACTATAGAGGACATAGAGGTGGTGGACATTCCAACAGGATGAAGCAAAACACCAAGCCCAGAAGCAAAACTCCTAAATTCATCCTCATCACTGTTATTTTCAAAGGCTCTTTTTTTTTTAATTATAAGAAAGAGACATCCTTAGCAAAACCGCTACATATTCCGTGTGTCCTTTTCCTAAGAGAGAATCGGGCACTGATTTTTTATTGAAAATAACAATTATTTAAAGAAATCAAAAGTATTTTTAATATCCTATTAAATACCTAAGTCTCATTATAAGGTGACTAAACGTAACCACTGATTTAATGTTGCCATCAAACAGAATTTAGTGCCCTCCAGTTCACGGTGTTGGGTAATGCATCGTGAGCAAAGTAATTCAGACAGTACCTCAGACGCTTGACCTACATCAGACTACATCACATTCATAGTAGAGGCCATTCTCTCCCAAATAAGCAAATCCTGTGCAAGCAGACAATTGGCTCAAGCAATGAAAAAAGATTAGGGATGATGACGATGGGGACAATAGCAACAGTAGCAACACTTAGGTAGTGCTTCCTTAATTCAGGCTCTATTCTAAAGCATTTTACCCATATGAGTCTATTTAAAACTCTCAACAGCTCCTTTAAACGCCCTCAGATCCCTCGTTTAGCAGGCGGGAAAGATGTCCCTTGTTTCCTCAGTTTGCAAAAGGACAGCTGAGGAAAAGCAAACCCATGCAAACTAGCAACCTCGCCTTAAAGCTAGATCCACACGTTTCCCTGTCTCTAAACCCACCCAAGCAACTCTTCTCTCAAGTCCAAAACACAAAAATGAATTGCACTCTCTAATCCAATATTCGCAATGCTGGGTTGGTAGCCTCACATAATGCTATTTCTATTAGCTACCTGAAAAGCAGGGGAAAACCCTCTTTTTCAAACAGGTAAAACCCACGCTTCCAAAGCAGCAGGCTACACTGAACCAGTGACCCCCACCGGCCGGGAAGGTCTCCCCGCCTTTTACATATACTCCTCTTTCCCCTCTTCGCTCGGTTCTCGCATAAAGGAAAACTAAATACCAAAAGATTCAACTTCTACTAAAAGTTTTTTAAAGTTTACAAAAGGCAGCGAATAATTCTGCTGACACAGTGAAGCCATCAAAAAGATGTGCTATAACAAACATATGTGTGGCTTTAAACATTTTCCCAGCTGCCCCATAATTTGCAATGGAGGTAATACCTCAGAGCAATAGACATTTGCTTTGTTCATGCTTTCCCGTCCCTTTTTCAAGCGGGGTCCCCTCAAACCCACTATAAATAAGAATATGTGTGTTACTGAGTCACATTAGTATTTCAGGTTCGGGGTTTATTTGCTTTTTGTTGTTATTTTATTTTCAAGATGAAAATAACTTCATCTTCTCCCTGGATATAAAAATAATACATGTCTGTTATAAAGAATTGGAACAATACATAAAGAAACAGCCATGAAAATTAAAATCTCCTGAAATCTCACCACCCTAATCAATAATGCTGAGGGGGGTTTCCCTGTATGCGTTTCTGTACACACAAGTATGTGCACAGACACTCCCACAATTTTACATAAATAGAATCACATCATATTTACTGTTTTTATTGTTGGCAACTTTCCTCCACAATTAACAACCCAGAGTATGCCCACATAAATTTCCCTTTGTTATCACACACGCATATACATATTCATATACACCCACACATATAAGAAGGTTTTTTGGTTCTGTTTTTTCACAATAATGGAATCATATTACACTCATTTTGCATCTTGCTGTTCTCACTGGTATCTTATGGAAATCTCTCTTAGACATCTGGTAAGGCTATAATTCATTCCATTTAATGGCTATGTAATATTCTATGGAGTAATATATTTTAATTTCTCAGCCATCCCCTGATTAATGGCCATTCACCACGTTTCCAGTTCTTGGCAGCTACAAACAATCCTGCAATAAACATCCTCGCACACATGTCTGTACAAATTAGCACTTTTATTTTTATGGAATAGATCCCTAGGAGTAGGATTCTGGGGTGAAGGGGAATATGCATTCTTAATTTTCATAGATATTGCCAGATTGCCTTCCAGAAAAGCTGGAACATTTCACAACTCCGGTGTAGGAGAGCACACTTTCCCCCACATCCCTCCTGGCAACAGGTATTAAAGCTTTTAAGTTTTTTGCCAGTTTAATGGATATAAAGCAGTATTTCATTATTAATTTGCATTTCTCTGAGTCTGGACCACTGCCTGCATTGTGCAGTTTATGCAGTTTGATGGCATAGAAATCCAACTCACACATGGCTTGCACAAGCTAGCATCCCGACTCTGTCCAGCAGAGAGGAAGGGCCCAGGTCTTTTTTAGTTTATGGGAAGGTACTGCCAATGGCCCTGTCCTGACCAGCAAGAAATTTGAGCATCTTTTTACTTTTAATTAAAAAAAAATATGTTTATTGATTTTAGAGAGAGAGGAAGGAGGGGAGAGAGACAGAGAAACATTGATTGGTTGCCTCCCATACGTGCTCCAACTGGAGACTGAACCTGAAATCTAGGTATGTGCCCTGACCAGAAATTAAACCTGCAGCCCTTTGGTGTGCGGGACGGTGATCCAACCACTGAGCTACACTAGCCAGGAAGAGCATCTTTTTATATGCTAGTTGATACTGGGACTTGTTCTTCTGTGAATTTTCTCCTATCTGTTGCCCATTTTTCCATTGCATTACTTAGTAGCCTTTTTTGTCGATTTATAAGAGCTGAAACTTTTAAAATGAACTTTGACCACAATCTACATTATATATATACTGTCTATCATTTGTCCATGACTTTTGTTTATGGTACCATTTATAATATAATTAAAATGTTTTCTAGTGAAATGCTTATCTTTTCTTTCATATCTTCTGGGCTTCGTCTTGTTTAAAAAGATTTCCTTGATCTGCCCTGGCTGGTGTGGCTCAAGGATTGAGTGTCAGCCTGTGAACCAGAGGGTCACTCATTTGACTCCCACTCGGGACACATGCCTGGGTTGCGGGTTCCTGTCCCTCTCCTTCTCTCTCTCTTCCTCTCTCTCTAAAAATAAATAAATAAAATCATTAAAATAAATAAATAAATAATTGCGTAAAATACTTCTTTTATTTTTTACGTTTATCTTTTTTCCATTTGGAATTTGTACATATAAAGTAAGACAGGGCTTCAGATTGCTTTCATCAGGCAGGATAACCAGTTGAACCAAAATCATTTAAAATGTAATTCATCCTTTATCTACTGAATTCGAATGCTTCCTTTATTATGTATTAACCCCTCATGTGTACCAATTCTGAATTATCAGTTTAGCTCCACTGCTCTGTCTAGTGATAGACACTAATAAGTTCTAATATCTGATCTTCTTTTTTCCATGGTATCTCAGTTATCCTTGATATAAAGTTTAAGATTATTTTATCTAATTAAGAAAAATCCTAAGTGGAATTGCATTAAATGTATATATTATCGTGTGGAGAATTGACATTTTAAGTATTGTCTCCATATCCAAGAACATGGTATGCCTTTGCATTTATTCAGATCTTCATTTGGCTTTTTATAATAGCATTTTGTAGTTTCCTTTACATAGGTCCTGTGTCTTGTTAGATTTAAATCTAAGCACTTCATTATGTTTGTTGCTATTATAAGTGCAATACTCTTCCTCATTTCCATATTTAGCAGGGAAAATTTCTTAATCTTTGTATGTTTTAATATCCATTTTCACAACCCAATTATCTTATTAATTCTGGTAGCTTTTTATTTTCATCGAGTCTCTCAATTTTGTTAAGTATGTAATCATATTATCAAGGGAAAATTGGGTAGCTTTTCTCTTGTTTTCCACTTTGCCAGTCAAATTATAATGGTAATCTTAATGGGAATTATTTTTATGTTTCACCATGCAGGGACAATGTATGTTATTGGTTTTTGGTAAATAGTTTTTGCCATATTTGTTTCATTCTATTACTGGTTTTTATTAGAAATTAGATGAATTTTATCAAACACGTTTTTAGTGTCTGTTAATATGATCATGTGGTTTTTCTCCATCATTTTAATCATGGATTTTATTGAGAAATGTCCTTAACAAAGCCTTTCTAGAGCTGGTATATGGTGGGGCACATGGGTGAGGGACTGGGTTTGCTAGGTATTTTGTTGTTGTTTTGTGTGCATGTGCGTATTTGATATATTGCTAGGTTTTCTTTGCTACAGTCTGCTGATATTTTATCTAGAATTTCTGCAAATATATGTTAGTAGATTAGTCTATAATTCTACTTTTGTATTACTTTTTTAAAGATTTTATTTATTTTACTTTAAGCAGATGGGAAGGGAGGGAGAAAGAAAGGGCGAGAAACATCAATGTGTGGTTGCTTCTTGAGCGCCCCCTACTGGGGACCTGGCTCACAACCCAGGTATGTGCCCTGACTAAGGAATTGAACCGGCAACCCTTTGGTTCGCAGGCTGGTGCTCAATCCGCTGAACTACACCAGCCAGGACTACTTTTGTACTACTTTTACCAAGTTTGGGTTGTAAAATTATGCTCGCTTTGTTAAAAAAAAAAGAGTTTTGATTGTTTTTTCTGTAGCTCGGAGTATTTTAAATAACTTTGGAATCATGCACTCTTTAAAGGTTAGAGAAAATTCTGTGTTGAATATACTTGGCTCTCTTTTGTAGTGGTAGATTTTGAATCATCTTCTAATTTATTCTATAGTACGTAATCTATTCTTGTAATCGTTTCTTCTTGGGTCCAATTTGGTAGTTGGTATTTTGTTAGGAAATAGTCCATCTTCTCTAGGACCTCAAATTTGCTGTCATAGAGTTGCATGTTGCAGTGTCTCAAAATTCATTTAAACTTCTTCGGTTTTGTAGTATGGTTTTGTGTCCCTTCTCATTCTTAAACTAGTGTATTTTTGCCTTCTCTTTTTCCTTTCAAGCCTCTCAAGCCAAATGTATACAAGAAATGGAGGTGGTGTAAGCCATATTCAGTACTGTGTTTTCCTAAAAACAACTTATAAGTGCATATGGTATGAAATTTAACAGGTAAAAAAGATAGACAGCGAAAAAGAATTCTTTCTACTCCTGTCCCCCAGCCACCTGGCACCCTCCTAAGACACAGCCACTATAGAGCAGGTCTTTTTCTTACTTCTTGAGATGAATGCTTATCCCATTAACTTTCAGTCTTTCTTCATTTTTAATGTGTGCATTTAAGCATAAAATTTCCTCTGATAATTGCTTTGGCTGCATCCTAGGGTTTTAATATGTTGAGTTTTTTAATTATTAATTTAATTTTTTAATCCAATGTCCATTGTGATTTCTTCCTTGACTCATGGGTTATTTAGAAAGGAATTTCTCTTTTTTTTAATTTTAATTTATTTATCTTCAGAGAGAGGGGAAGGAAAGGAGAAGGAGAGAGAGAAATATTGCTGTGCAAGAGAAATATCAGTTGGTTGCCTCTTGCTTGCCCCCAACTGGGGACCTGGCCCGCAACCCAGGCATGTGTCCTGACTTGTAATCGAACCAGTGACCCTTTTGTTTATGGGACAACACCCAACCCACTGAGCCACACCAGTCAGGGCTAGAAACGTATTTCTTCAGTTAAGTCATAGCTATCTTATTTTTTTCAATTATTTACTCCCTCTTAACCTGTAGTAACATAATGCATGCCATTGACTTTGGATTTGACCATGTGGCTTTCTTGGGCCAATGGACTACTGAGCAGATAGATGTATGCTATACAGATGCAGAGCTTTAAATGCGATTGTGTGGTTTGGTTGGCCTTTTACACTCCAGCGCCTTCTGCCATGAGAAGAACAGGTCCCACACAGAAGCTGTTCCCTCAACCTGGAACCTGGAATAAACAGACACAGAAAGCAGGCCTGAAGCTAACCTAGCATGGAGCACAGCAGCAACAGTGACAATATTAACATGAATGAGAAACACATGTGCTGTAAGTCAAGGAGAGTCTGAGATTGTTTGTTTGCATGATAACCTAACCAAAGCTGACTAATACAATCTGCATACACAAGGGAATTCACTCTCTAGTCTCTTTGTTATTGATTTCTGACGTAATTGCATTGTGGTCACAAAACACACACTCTATTATTTCAACCATTTAAAATGTAACAAGAATTACTTTATAGTCCAGTATATATCCAAGTTTCATACATATTACTTAGTCTTAAAAAGGATATGTATTCTATAGTTACTAGGGTATTGTATATACTGATATGTCCATTAAGTTTGCTCACCACATAGTTCAGATCTCCCATGTCCTTTGTGATCTGTGTCAGTTTGTCCCATCGATCACTGAGAGACATGTTAAAACAGCCCATTATTATGGATTTTTCAGTTTCTCATTGTGGGCCTGTCGATTTTTGTTTTATATATTTTAAGCCATAATTATTAGATGGATTCAAAGGTAGATTTATAACATGCTAGTAAATTGAACATGTAATCATTATGAAGTGACTATTTTGTTTCTAGTTATGCTTTTTGCCTTTAAAATCTGTGTTGTTTAATACTAACACAGACACAAAACTCCTTTCTAGTTAACACGATGTATTTTTACTTTGCCTTGACTCTCGAATATTTTATGTCCTTATGTTTTAGATGTGTCTCTTGTAAATAACAGTTAGCTTTGATTTAGTTTGGTTTTTTATTCAGTTCAATAATCTTTGTCTTTTAACTGAAGCACTTAGTCTACATATAGTTCATGTAAATTCTCATATATTTGGATTAAAATCTATTATATTATTATATGTTTTCTTCTTGCCTCATATGTTTTATGCTCTCTTTTCTCTCCTTTTTGCCTTCTTTTGGATTGACTGAGCAGTTTTAATGTTATTTTTGTACACTTTTTGAAATTATATATTATTTTTCTATTTTTTCTTTCAGTGTATACATTAAAAATTACAATATGCATCCTTGATTTATCTACATCAAATATAATCAGTGCACCTACCTTTTTTCTTAGAAAATTCAAGAAATTTTTAGAACATTTAACTTCACATATTTTTCTCCCAACTTCTGTGTTATTATTGTCATATAATTTATTTTAAAACCCTAATGTCAGTGTTGTTCTAGATTACCCATATACTTACCTTTCTCTTTGTTCCTTATTCCTTCCTTTATTTCTAACCTTCTATCTGATATCATTTTCATTCTGCCTGAAGAAAAGAAATTGTGCTTTAGAATTTTCCTTTAGTTAGTCTACTGACAATAAGCTCTCTCAGTTTTTGTTTGTCCAATACAATATCTTAATTTTCTTTTCTTTTTTTTTTTGTCTGGGTAATTTTGTAATTTAGAAATAATTTTAAATATGAAACGTGTGCCATGGCCGGGCAGTTCAGTTGCTTAGAGCATCTCCTGATATGCCAAGTTTGCGGGTTCAATCCCTGGTCAGGGCACGTACAAGAAGCAAAGAAAGAATGCATAAATAAGTAGAACAACAAATCAATGGGTCTCTCTCGCTCTCTTTCTCTCTCTCTCTCTCTCAATACGTTTATTTTTTTAAAGATTTTATTTATTTATTTTTAGAGAAAGGTGACGAGATGGAGAGAAACATCAAATGTACAAGAGAAACACTGATTCATTGCCTCTCCCATGGTCCCATGCAGGGCCTGGCCTGCAACCCAGGCATGTGCCCTAACTGGAAATCGAACCGGCGACCCGTTGTTTCACAGTCAGGCGCCCAATCCACTGAGCCAAGCCAGCCAGGGCTAATGTATAATCCTTACCAACAAGAACATTCTCCTTCATAACCCAATACAAACATCAAAATCAGCAAATTAATGTTATATATTATCAACAGCTAATCTAAAGACCCATTCAAGTTTTGCCTATTGTTCCAATAACATCCTCTGGAAAATTAGAAGATCCAATTCAGATAACATGCTGCATTAAATTGTAGCGTCTCTTTAGTCTTCTTTAATCTGGAATCGTTCCTCAGACTTCCCCTGTCTTTCATGACCTTTGAACTTTTGAAGATTACAGGGCAGCAATTTTGTAGACTGTCCCACAATACAGGTTTGTCTGATATTCCTTTGGTTAGATTCAGGTTGTGGGTGTTTGGCAGGGATACTAAAAAAATGATGCTCTATTCTTTTCATTGCATCCTATCAGATGGTACCAAATCTAGATTTCAGTCATTATTGGTGATATTAACTTTGGTCACTTGATTAAGGTGATATCTGCTAGGTTTCTCTGCTATATAATTAATAAATATTTTAGGAGACATTTTGAAATTATGCTTACATCCTTACCTCATCCAATATTTGCCCTCTAGTTTCAGCATCCACTGATATCTCTTTGTTGAATTAATTATTACTATACCTGCTGCCAAATACCGATTTTCTAACTCCATCATCCATTCTTTATTTAATCACTGACATTCTACTGTAAGAAAAACTTTTCTCCTGTCCTCATGTATTTATTCATTTAGTTAGTTATATCAGTATGTAATCAGTGATTTCTACACCTTGATCTTGGACTTCCAGCCTCCAGATCTCTGAGAGAATAAATTTCTGTTGTTTAAAGCCACCCAGTCTATTAGCCTGTTATATTTTGTTATGGCAACCCTAGCAAATGGATACCTGTCACCTGCCCCCGCCGCCCGCTCTCCCACCTCTGCCCTAGTGCATCACCAGTCTCTTCTCAGTGTCCCTCCCACTCTCCGTAGCCCACCCTTCAGCTGAGGAAATACCTTTTTATCCCACTCAGCTCCAGAATCACACTGGGCTGACCCTGCTGGACATCACTAACATCCCTCCCCCGTGTAGGTGCCCTCCTCACCCTGTTCGGACTCTGACACCCTATCCTGCCTACTGTGCCAGTGGCCTCCTTACCGCATCGGGTTCTGACACCAGATGGCAGGCCGCCAAAACCCCCATGACATGGATGTCTACATCGCTTAACCTCACCTCCTGGCTTTCAGACTCTCCCCTTCAGTCCTACGGGGTATATTTTACCTTTCCTAGGCCAGCTTTCCCTAGGTAGCAAGGCCCAACAGAAGAACAGGTCAGGCTGCAAGGACACCGTCCTGCGTAGACCTGAGTCGGCAGGACAGCCCTGCAGAAATCAAGACGTTCCCAAGCATGTAGGCCTGGTTTTGATATTATACAATATAAAAACCTTTCCTCTTCTGCTTCCTCTCACTCCACCCAGGTTCCTGCCTGACCCTCACTCGGGGGGGAATCAGGGGACCTGGACGTTTCTTCCCTCTCATGCCCTGGTTGGTGATGCCAATGAATGCCAAGGAGACCTGAATCTTTTTTTTCATTTTCCTGGAACTCTGGGTTCTCCTTTTTTAAATTTATTATTATTATTGTTATTATTATCTTTTGGCACTCTTTTCCTTAGTTTTTTTTTTTTAAGTTATATCTCCTCATTTCTTCTTCTTTTTTTTAAATTTATTTTTAGACAGAGGGGAAGAGAGGGAGAAAGAGAGGGAGAGAAACGTCAGTGTGTGGCTGCCCTTCACATGCTCCCACCGGGAACCGGGCTTGCAACCCAGTCATGCACCCTAGACTGGGAATCGAACCGGACCCCTTGGTTCACAGGCCAGAGCTCAATCCCCTGAGCCACACCAGCCAGAGCATATCTCCTCATTTCTAAAACATTATTTGACCTTTTAGATTTATATTACTGCTCAGCAGAGTGGGTACAAGGCTGCAGATATCTGTGCCAGGAAGAACAGTCAGATGTGCAGAGTAGCAGAGGCGAAAGTTCACATGGCTCTCAAGAGTTGGACAGAAGCAGCACGACGGGGGCTCCTGACGTGCTGCCTCCTCCCGGACCCCAGGACATATCCTAAGATCCTCCCACTAAATTCTACGGTAGCTTGTGCTGGCCTGACTGGATTTCTACTACTGTGCCCCAAGAAGTATGACTAGGACATTCACCTGCCTGCAATCTCAGTCCATCTAGACAAAAACATCCCCATTTAAAACCAGCACCTGCAAATGCTGCATGATGGGTGGTCCAGGCTGCCTTAGTGACTTCTGAGAAGCACCTATTTCTGTAGCAGTCTCATGTTCACATATAAGTTCAGTATTCTCTACCATCTAACTGGCCGTACACAATTGCAGTGTGTTTGTACAGGCTGGTTTAGTTAAGGGACCAATGGTTTTTGTCACAACATATATTTAAAAAAAATTTTTAAGTATATTTTATTGATTATGCTATTACAGTTGTCCCATTTTTTTCCCTCCCCTTTATTCCTCTCTGCCCTGCACTCCCCCTCCCACCAGCATTCCCATCCCCTTAGTTCATGCCCACGGGTTGTACCTATAAGTTCTTTGGCTTCTCCATTTCCTAAACTATTCTTAACCTCCCCCTGTCTATTTTGTGCCCACCATTTATGCTTCTTACTCCCTGTATCTTTCCCCTATTCTCCCCCAAACCCCTCCCCCTTCCCACTGATCACCCTCCATGTGATCTCTATGTCTGTGATTCTGTTCCTGTCCCAGTTGTTTACTTAGTTTTTGTTTTTTAGGCTCAGTTGTTGATAGTTGTGAGTTTGTTGTCATTTTGCTGTTCATAATTTTGATCTTCTTCTTTTTCTTAGATAAGTTCCTTTTACATTTCATGTAATAAGTGCTTGGTGATGATGAACCCCTTAAACTTTACCTTATCTGGGAAGCACTTTATTGGCCCTCCCACACTAAATGATAGCTTTGCTGGATAGAGTAATCTTGGATGTAGGCCCTTGCCTTTCATGACTTTGAATACTTCTTTCCAGTCCCTTCTTGCCTGTAAGGTTTCTTTTGAGAAATCAGCTGATAGTCTTATGGGAACTCCTTTGTGGGTAACTGTTTCCTTTTCTCATGCTGTTTTTAAGATTCTCTCCTGATCTTTAATCTTGGGTGATGTAATTATGATGTGCCTTGGTGTGTGCTTCCTTGGGTCCAACTTCTTTGGGACTCTCTGAGCTTCCTGGACTTCCTGGAAATCTATTTCCTTTGCCAGATTAGGAAAGTTCTCCTTCATTATTTGTTCGCATAAGTTTTCAATTTCTTGCTTTCCTTTCCTCCTTCTGGCACCCCTATGATTCAGATGTTGGAACATTTAAAGTTGTCCTGGAGGTTCCCCAGTCTGTCCTCATTTTTTTGAATTCTTGTTTCTTCATTCTGTTCTGGTCGAATGTTTATTTCTTCCTTCTGCTCCAAATCATTGATCTGAGTCCCGGTTTCCTTCCCTTCACTGTTGGTTCCCTGTATATTTTTTTTATTTCACTTTGCATAGCCTTCACTTTTTCCTCTGTTTTGTGACCATACTCAACCAATTCTGTGAACATCCTGATTACCAGTGCCTTAAACTCTGCATCTGATAGGTTGGTTATCTTTTCAACACTAAGTTGTATTTTTTCTGGAGTTTTGATCTGTTCTTTCATTTGGGCCATATTTCTTCATCTTGGTACACCTGTTGTGTTGTAAGGGGCGGAGCCCTAGGTATTGACCGGGGCGGGGCAACCCACTTTGCTGCTCGGTGAGGGAGGAGTCAGAGAGGGAACCATCCCACTTGCCCAGCTCTTGGCTGGCTTTCAGTCACTTCCCCCCCTACCCACAAGCAAATTGGTCCCTTGTGGTGCTGATTCCCAGGTGGGTGGGTTTGTGTACATTCTGGGATCCTGTGGGTCTCTCCAGTGAACTCTCCTGTGAGGCTGGGAGTTTTTCCTGCTGCTGCAAGCCCCACAGATTTTTACAACCAGAGGTATTAAAGCTTTCTTATTCTGCACTGAAACCCTGGGTAGTGCGGGCTGTCTCGCTCCTGAGTTGTTCCTCCTGGTTTATCTGCACGCAAATGTGGGTCTGTCCGGTTGACCAGCTGCCACCTTGCCATGCGTCCTCTGCACCCTGGCTGCCCATCTCCGTCCCTCCTACCCGTCTGGGTGAATGTTTCTTCTTTAACTCCTTGGTTGTCAGGCTTCCATACAGTTTGATTTTTCTGGTAGTTCTCGTTGTTTTTCGTTTTTAAATTTGTTTGTTGTCCTTCTTTTCGTTGTGCAAGGAGGCAAAGTGTATCTACCTAGGCCTCCATCTTGGCCGGAAGTCACAACATACATTCTGTGCACATTGCACTGCCGTGGACCTTATCCATGCCGAAGATCTCTTCAGCGGCTCAGCCAACCCACAGCACCTACGGTGCGTATTTGTTGAACACCGGAGAATCCAGGTTTCCACCAGAGAGCAATCTCTGAGAAGCAAACTACTCAGAGCTTGTTCATTAATAGGGCATTGTTCAAAGTCCTACCCCCATAAGAAGTGTGCTTTTAATTGCACTACTCTATTACCTTCACCTACTCAACATTTCAGAAACCTGGAAAAAAATTCTAAATCATAAACCCCAATTCTTTTATCTCACCCATTTTTTATTCCCCTTAGAATTTATGCCCTCACTTCCAAAGTCTAAGAATGATTGCTCTGGCTTCCTGTACTGCACGCGCTGCTGGGGCCTGGAAGCCCCAGCTGTGTTTTCTCTGCCTCTGACACCTCTCCTGGCAATAAACAGAAGCCCCTACCAGGGCCTCCCTTAAGGCTGCGGCAGCAATGGGCAATACTGCAGCTCATTAACAGTGACACTATCACCATGGGGCGAGTGGGAACAAATGTTTATTTGGTTCCAGAAAATGAGCCAACCCCACCATTAGGCACTGTTCACAGAGGTGTGCTGAGAGGAAGCCATTTATAGAAAGAAGCTTATTTTGCTGAACCCTTCACTGTAAGATGAAGCGGTTAAAGCTTTTACAGCAGAAACCCACTGTGGCTGACACCCTTTCCTGAAGGAGCTGCCTCTGAAGAGGAGACACAGGGAGTCACACCCATGCCTCAGAGTGGGAAGACAGGTGCCCGGAAAACCTCTCCCTGCAGCTCTCCTTTACCGTCCTTGCTCTCTCAAGGGGGTCCGGCTAAGCTGCTAGATCCCTACTCTGTGGGAGAAGGCCGTGACACAATTTGGGGGTTCAGGTGCCCTGAGTTCTCGAGCGCTCACAATGGGTCAGGCACTGTGTTAAGTGCTTTGCATGACCCAAGTGCACTGAACCCTCACGTTGAGGCGGATACCCTTAGGATCCTCACTTTTCGGTTGGAGGAATCGAGGCTCGAAGAGGTCAAGTAACATTTCCCAGGTCTCACAGCTAAATTGTGAAGGAACAGAAATTTGAACACAGGCCAACTGGCTCCACAGCACACCGTGGTCTTAACCTCTAAGCTGCATTTCAGGTGATGGTTAACAATAATAAACATTTATAAACTGTCTTCCTTTAAATATATCATCTCATTTATCCACCGTACAGCACTTGTCTATCTGGAAAGGTGGGGTCACAGTAGCTCAGATTACCTTGTAATGAATAACAGCAGACTAGGTCGTCAACCCTGGGACAGGACAAGGAAGGAAATAATTTTGTGAAAGCATGTAGCTTTTAGTGTTACTTCATCTGAGAGATGGAGAGGGGATACAATATGGGGCTGAAGTGGTCCCTTATATTAGCCTTCTTGGTTTATCTGATTTTGTATGTATGTGATCCCAGAAAACACAAAAGAAAAGCTGAGACCGGTCCCTTATGTCCTCTCCTGGAGTCAGTCACATGACCATCAGATTTTTTTAAAAACCCTCCCAGGCACACGCACACTCAGGTTTCTTGATGAATTCAGTTCTGCTTCAAGTCCTACTGCAGTTTCCTAAGGCTAAACTGAAGCTGAAATCGTCCAGATCCCTTTGATTATCTAAAAATAAAAGGCTAAAGTGAGAGACAACAAGCATTTATTTCAGGTCCAAAAGAATAGCCATTCACTGTCCAATTAGGGGTGAAAGGGTGATGGGTTGTTTATGACAAAGGGAAGGGGAATAATTGCATGAATGGAAGGAAGGCATTTCTGTTGGTGTTAATAAGTCAAGGAAGGAATTTCTATAGGTGCACATAAGGTAAGTTATTCTTTAGCTACACAGGGTGGTGCTAATTCTAAAGGTCTTTAATGTTCAGGCCAGTCGTCAGAATGTCTGCCATCCCGTTAGCTTTGCAAACAGGTGTTTGGCATATAACGCTACTTTAGGCCCAGTCCAAAGGTTATTTTGCCCAGTTCAAACATTTCAAAGGTTTGAGGATTAAGGCCTGCAAAGCAACTCTTCTGGGCTGGCAACTCCAACTTCATTTTGAAGTGGCCCCATTTATATTATTTTCACTCCTTTCCTTAAAGGCAATCCTCCTATCGGTATTTACGCTGACATTCAAATGCGGGAGAAGCCAGAGGCAGTAAGATTCGGAACAATTACATGTCTCGATTTGTTGTCCGGCTGCTGTTCTGCAGGATATTTTTTCTCTAGCTTCATAGCTTCTTATGTCCAGAAAGCTGTCGACGCGGATAAAGCCAGTCACGGTGAGATAGTACAAGGGTAAAATCTGAACTCCATCTTGACCGAAAGAACTCCATCTTAAAGGCCTGACTACGGCTCCTTGCTTTCAGTAAAATTTCATAGTCGAAATTAATCTAACCACATCCCCAATGGGAAGAACGGACAATGATGGCATCTTTTGTTAGCACCATGTTCTGCAAAATAGTTGCTTTGTCAATTAAATGGTAACTAGAATATTTGTGCAAGCATTATTTCACAGGTCCTTTGAATGGTCCACTGACCATGGAAAACACCTTGTGCCACCAGGTGTCGATCGTGGGACAACTGCCCTCATCCTGATATCCAAGTCCTGCGCCCATCGCAAGGCCCCTGTATAAGCCATCCATAAGAGCCCCTCGGGAAGCTTGACTTCTCTTTTCTCGTTGACTCCCTTGTGCACAAACTCTTTTTGATAAACTCTAGCCCTGGCTGGTGTAGCTCAGTGGATTGAGCCTCAGCCTGCAAACCAAAGGGTCGCTGGTTCGATTCCCCAGTCAGGGCACCAGTTTGGGTTGTGGGCCAGGTCCCCAGTAGGGGGTGTGTGAGAGGCAACCACATGTTGATGTTTCTCTCCCTCTCTACCTTCCTCTCTGTCTAAAAATCAATAAAACCTTTAAAAAATAATAAAATTAATTCTATCTGCTTGATTTTTTACTGAGTTCATTGCTCATTTCTATGACATGAGACTCAAGAACATGGCCTTCAAGGTCTGGCAACAACAGGAAACAGTGCACATCCTTTTAATGCCCTTCTGTCTGGCTGTGGAAATAAGTGATGCTCATGGAAGCTATTATAAGGCACTCTTCCTGCAAGCCCCTTCCCACTCTCCAATTTAGACCATTCTTGGAAGAACCCCCAGGCTTGCAAGTGCTAAACAGAGTGTGGGGAAGTTTTAAAAACTATTTTAAGAATCCTCTAAATGCCCCGACTGGTGTGGCTCAGTAGACTGAGCACCGGTCTGCAAACCAAAAGGTTGTAGGTTTGAGTCCTGGTCAGGACTCATGCCTGGGTTGTGGGCCAGGTTCCCAGCTGGGGGCGTGCGAGAGGCAACCAGTTATTTTTCTCCCTCTTTTTCTTCCTTCCTTCCTCTTTCTCTAAAAAATAAATAAAATCTTAAAAAAAGAAAAATCCTCTGAATAGAAGCACAATTCTTGGCACCAAGTAAACAAAGTACTAAAAGAAGGTGGAAAAAATAGGATCTGCAAAGGTCTGTGCATTCAAGGGCTCCATTGACTTTTAATGGCTGAGACCCTTCCCTAGAATGAGGAGTGGAGAAATGCACAGCTGAGGACAAAGTCTGCTGAAGGAAATACAGTTCTGGTCATAAAGAAGAGAAAAATGGCCTTCCTGAATAATCTGGACACTGGCAGGGAGAGTCAGGACAGCGAGCATGACACCCCCTCTGAAGCACCACGCAAGCTACTTGGCTCTCAGGTCAAGGGCAGGACAAGAAGGAAACTCCTTCTACAGTCAATTCCAGAAAGACAAGCCTGGCTAATGTTTTCCTCTTTCAACTGATCAGATTAAGTTTTTGAAAATCACATTGTATGAGAATATGCATGGACCTCAAAATAATGGTTCACAATAATTGTTTCAACAAAGAGTCATTTCCTCAAAGAGCCCTTTCCTGAAATACAATGCAAGTTGGATGATTCGAGAGACTTCAATGAAGGGATTATTAACGAAGGTGTAAGTGGGTAAAGGGAAACAGGGCCCTTGGGGCCCCAAGGCACCAGCAGCAGTGGGAAGTAACAAGGAGAGGAAATGGAATGTCTGAAGCCTGATGAGAGCTGGACCTGGAGGAGGGGCTACTGCCAGAAAACACACCCCAAAGCAGGACGCCATTTCTCTCTCCGCCCACCCACTATCTCCTACTGTTTGAACTGGGTCAGAAGGCTGGCAGCAGAAGAGCCAATGTTATGCATTTTGTAGATACGCACAGAGCAAGACAAAGAAGGATGGGGGAGAGGGGCTGAGCATGAAGAGACTAATCAACACATCATCAACCCGCAGTAGCACCCAGTCACTTTTTATCACATTACCCTGTTTTCTTTTTCCACTGCACTTACCATTACCTGATGTTTTATTTTTATTTCTTTGTTCCTTCTTTCTCACCACTAGAATGTAAGTTCCTCGAAAGCAAAGATTTTGTTTGTCCAACACTATATCCCACATGGAGTACTGCAGCCCCGGAGGAGTGAGGAAGGCATCCTCTTTGGCGGGAATGGAGAACATGACGCAGCACAGGGTCTCAGAGCTCGCGCGAGGTTAGGGGGGCGACCAGACTGGGGAAGGGGTGGTGGCAAGGACTGCTGTACGTATGGCTATATCCACAGGGCTTGATCTAATAGGTGAATAAATTAAAGATAATGGGAATTTCACTCTTGGGGAAAGGAAATACAAATACCGAAAGGTAGAAAACTTGAATGAGTCCTGTGTGGATGGATTAGAATTGAAGGTATTGGTGTGAACTCAAGGTTTTCAAGGTATTTAGATAAATAGAGAGATGATGATAGATAGAAGATAGATAATAGGACAAAATCCACTTTCGCAGGTCCCCTTTCCCAGAGCTAGCTGGACCCCATAAAGCATCGCCGACCCTAATTGTTTTATGAGCCTTTTATCATCAGGGCTAGAAAATTACTGGAAGCACCCTGAGGGCTCAGAGGCTCTGGGGACCTAGGAAACATGACATACCAGACCGCAATAACCACCAGATCCCTGCATCCAAAGATGACATCAAAACGAGTTGGAGCCGAACTGAAACATCCTGCTCTACAACTACCCCATTACCTGATAAAAACGCAAAGCCCTAACCCCTCAGTGCTGGTGCTGGCGCATTTCTCTGCACCCAGCCGTTTCCCTACTTCAGGAAAGTAAAAATAAAACCTTTACTCTCTGCACTTTCTTCTCTTTATGAATTCTTTCACAGACCGTGTCACCGACCACCCTAACATTTTGGTGGCCCATATGGGGACAGTCTCTATCTCTTTCTCTCCTCCAGCTTCCTGAGACTTGCAACTGGGGAGCGGTGGGCAGCGGAAGCTCCACCTGGGCTAATCCCCTAACCCTGTCTCTGGGAGGTTCGGAGAAAGGGTTCTAATCCTTCTCAGTCTCCCTGGACTCCGCGGACAGCCTCCATCTCACCCATCCTCACGGCCAGTGATCGGTAAGTCTCTGAATCTCGGGACGAAAACATCCTATGGAAGGTGAAGGTTTACCCCCTCATCTCATCTTGTCGTAAACCCGGTACTGGGTCTACCAGTTTCTCAGGGTTTCAGCTGGGAGGGGCGCCTCCAACTGTCACCCTGCTTGTTTGGTCTGCCCTCGGGGCTCAGGGACACCTGGCTCTGAGGCAGAACCTCATGTTCGGTCTGCCCTCAGGCTCGAGGATGCTCAGTTCTGGCTGCAGGTCTCCAGGTCATTTAGAGTTGGGGATCCCCCGCCCCAGTTGCTCTTGTCCCTGAGATCTGGGACTTGCCGATCTCAAGGCCAAGGGCTTCATTTTCTATTGCAACAAAGCCAGGCCTCAGTACAAACTGGGTGACCAGGAAGTCTGCCCCCTTAATGAATCTCTTAACTATAACACTGTCCTCCAACCTGAACTGTACTGTCGTCATCTTGATCTCCTCTTTAGGTTTTAGTTCTCGAGAACAGACAAGATTTTAATCTTCAGCAGGGACTCAAGGGATTCTGGCCTCTTTCTCCTAACTGTACCTCTCATTCAAATTTGCCTCACTCTAACACCCACACCCCAAGACTGTAAAACACTGAGCTCTCCCCCTGGAGACCTGGGAGCTGCCCAGTCCTGGGAACAATTGGGCCTGCCTCTCAATACAGCGAAAAAAGTGGCATTTTAAACTCAAGCTGCTTTTCCACCCCTTTGCCTGACTCTTGAATACCGTCTCCATCTCTTCTTCCCCCTTCTCCTTGGACGTCTCTCCTCTTTCCCCCTTCAGATTGGGTTTCTCCCGGCCACGCCCATTCCTGCCATTTCTTTCAGGAACCTCCCAAGAGGAAACTAATCTTAAGACTGACTGAATGCTTGCCAACCATCTTTCTTCATTATTAACTTCTATGAAAGCCTCCGAGACAGCTTAACAGGGTACCCGCTCTACTCAGACTGGCCCCAAACAAACCAGGGACTTACAGGGAGGCCTCTAAGTCTCAGCTTGCCACCCATCTGTCTCTCTGAGTGGGTGAAATCCACTCCTAGGGCGTCTGGCTGGTGCTCTCGTCACTGGTAAGGTCACCCTCAGGCACAGGGTAAACACATCCATCTCTTTGTGTCTCTCTGCTGGTGTGGACTGTAACTCCCAGTCCTCCATCTGTAGCATGTATCTTCTGTCACCAAGTTTCTGACCTTGCGGGGGGCCAGAGCAGCCCCACCCAGGCTCTTTCCTATTGCTCGATTCCTTGGGGCTGGGACGCTATGCCCGCCACTCATTAACAGTCCTCAAAGCTTTCACCGGGTCTCTGCGGGTCTTCTTGCTTGGTATTTAGGGCCTTCCGTCCCTTTTCCCAGTCCTTTTGAAAGCTGTCAAAAGCAAAAGAGAAAAATCTTGTGCTTTCTCTACAAAGATTAGTAATGCAAACTATGTGTACGGCCGGTATGTCATATGTGTTCATCTGTGTATTACATGTGGTATGTTTTCTGCCTCTGGATTGCATAACTAGAGTGTAATATTTTATTGGTCTAAAAATATTAAATACTAGTATAAATTAAACAGGATCCTGTGGTTTGGACAAATTATTTGATATCAAAACTTGTTTTAAGTTTAATTAATGTCTTTTATGGTTATTACCAAAAATATGTATTTGTTTTTCCAAAAGGTTATAATCTTTTAGTTAAGCTTGTTTGACAACTTTCTCAAAGCTTGAATTTTAAAAGACCTTTTAACCAAGAAATGACTTGGGTTGTTCCAATGGACCCTGGAATGTCTCAAGGATTTATTCTCTTTCCTTATAAAAGAAAAGTTTATTAACTAATTAGGCCTATTTAATGTGCTTGAAATCACATGGGAAGCTTTGCTAAACAGAATAATAATAAGTATGTTCTATTTGTATTGATGTACATTTTTTTTTATCAAAATAGATTTTCTAGAAATGTCAACCTGCCCCAGGGAGGAACTTGCAAAGATTCAGAGCAAGTTCAAACAGGAAATTCTCAGGGGTAACCAGGTGTCCTGTCAGTGACTCTGGACAAGCCAAAAGCAATGGTTCCCTGTGGGGACTTCAAGCAATGGTACTCTGAGTATCTGTAACCCAAACATTGGGAATTTATGAATTGTTTCCAATGCTCAGTGTAAACTTCTGATAAGTCCTGCATGGCATTTTAAAATCTTGCATACTACCCTAGCTGGTGTGGCTCAGTGGACTGAGTGCCAGCCTATAAACCAAAAAAGGTCACCAGTTCAATTCCAAGTCAGGGTGCATGCCTGGGTTGCAGGCTGGGTCCCCGACTGGGGGCGGTGTGAGAGGCAACCAATGAATGTATTTCTCACATATCAATGTTTTTCTCCCTCTCTTTCTCCCACCATTCCCCTCTCTCTAAAAGTAAATATATAACATCTTTAGTCCTGGCTGGTATGACTCAGTGGGTTGAGTGCCAGCCTGCAAATCAAAGGGTCAACGGTTCGATTCCCAGTCTAGGGTATGTGCCTGGGTTGGGGGCCAGGTCCCCAGTAGGGGGAGGAGCACAGGAAACAACTACACATTGATGTTTCTCTCCCTCTCCTTCTCCCTTGCTTCCTCTGTCTAAAAATAAATGAATAAACTTTTAAAAAAGTAAAATAAAATTTTGTATACTGTTTGATCTTTATATATTTTGAAATTTTGTGTTGAATCTAAAAATATGGGCTTTATATTGTTCTTTTAGGTCATTTCATAATAATTATTACTTACCAAGAAATTGTTATCTTGAAATGTTATATCTTAGAAAGAAGTAAAGTTCTTTATCAATTGCATTATAATCAAATCTATAACGACATCATTTTTATTTTGTCATTTATAAACAGTCATTGTTTTACTCTAACACATTTGCAGATGTATCTTTGGAAAGATTCGTGAAAAGTACTCTGACTTACTTTTAAATTACAGGTATCTAAGCAGGTCATATCTTTGAAGAAAATGAAAGTTTATGGAACTCTAAGGAATAACTGAACTCATGAAAATACAGGCAAATAATCAAAACAAACAAATTGATTCAAAATATTGCTAATTTTAAATCTTTTTGTTTTCCAGATATAAGGAAATTTCTTTTTTCTTCTCTAGGGCAATTTATAAAGCATACCCTCATAAGCAGCATTGGAACATTTATATTTCTCTCCCTATCTAAACCTTCCAGAATTTGGCAACTCTCAGTGAGTGAGTATTATTTTCATGGCAATATGTTTGTTCGCATAAACCCAATAAGAATCTGTTCTCTTGCTCTCGCTGGTGTAGCTCAGTGGATTGCGTGCCAGTCTGCGAACCAAAGGGTCACCAGTTTGATTCCCGGTCTGGGCACAGGCCTTGGTTGCGGGCCAGGTCCCAGAAGCGGGCGCATGAGAGGCAACCACACATTGATGTTCTCATCCTCTCTTTCTCCATCCCTTTCCCTTTCTAAAGATAAATAAATAAAATCTTTAAAAAGAAAAAGAATCTGTTCTCTTTATAACAGCACCAGTTTCCAAATACCACCAGTTTCCAATGCAGATCCAGCCTTTGTTTTTTTAACCAAGTCTTTGTCTGGAGTGTCATGATTGAAAGAGTCATGCCTGACTCTGCATGTCACCAGAAAGCCTTAAGGAATTAAGGCTGACTTTTGAAGCCAATAAGAGCTCCTTGGAGAAATGGCCTGGAACCCTGCTTGGTCACGTGGTTCATGGCAATCTTTCCAGGTAAGGAACAAAGGTTGCTTTCCTCAAAGGTGGCAAGGAAGGACCCTCAAAATACTTTGGGGACCTCAAGAACTTCAGGAATCCACCCAAACATAGGTATTCAGGCAGAAACATATGGCGACTGTGTGGCTTGCCTTCTTTGCCCTGAGAGGCTGACTAAGCTCAATCTAAAGATTCCTTGCAAAATTCCAGCAAAGCAGATTTTAAAAAGCCTATATGATCAATTACTATTCTTGTTGTGTTCATGCAAATAATTAGGCCAAATTGAAACTGACTTAGCGTAGTCTTTTTGATAAAATGAAGGTGATTTTAGGGAGAAAAACTGTGTTTCAACGGAAATCACATGTCCAATTGTCACACACAAACTGAATTAAATCTTAATTTTCTAGTTTTCTTCCAAGCTAATGTTTCATTTTTTCTTTCAGCCTTTGATTTGGAATTTTTGAGAGCTACTGATGCAGTGCCAGCCATGCAGAATTTACCTACTACCCCACCTTTTGCTTTTTAGGATTTTAAGGCTAATATCTAGCCCTGGGTTTTCCTGGCTGAATCCTTTCCTAGGTCCTATTGCAGCTCTTCTCTTTGTTGTTGATTTCAGGTCATGTCTCCTACGATACCTTATGCCTTTTGTCCAATAAACCATCCAAGCTCTAGGACACCCCTTTTGCAAATGACACCCAGTTACACACAGCTCTCACCTTTCAGGCTGTCCAGTTCCACCTTCTCCCTCTTAATGACCCATACCCGAATCCACAGGCAGGGACATCTCTATGTCCATAATCAGCAAGAAGTAGTTCCAGAAGACCTTTGTCCCTACTCCCCAGAACCAGAATGGGTCCAGGTCATTTAGAACAAATTCATCTCAAAAACAAGAGGGGGGAATAATAGGACAAAAGCCACTTTCTCAGGTTCTCTTTCCCAGAGCTAGCTGGACCCCATAAAGCATCACTGACCCTAATTGTTTTATGAGCCTTTATCATCAGGACTAGAAAATTACTGGAAGTGCCTTGAAGGTTCAGAGGCTCCAAGAACTTACAGAACAGGACATACCAGACCACAACAACCACCAGACCCTGCACCCAAAGATAACATCAAAACAAGCTGCAGCCTAACTGAAACATCCTGCTCTACAACTACCCCATTACCTGAAAAAACGCAAAGCCCTAACCCCTCAGTGCTGGTGCTGGTGCATTTCTCTACACCTAGCCCTTTCCCTCCCTTGGGAAAGTAAAAATAAAATCTTTACTCTCTGTACTTTCTTCTCTCCGTGAATTCACAGCCTGCATCACCGACCACCCTAACAATAGATGTGTAAGTAAAAATAGTTGTAAACATGTGTATGTGTTTGTGTGTGTATTGTGTATGGAAATATGTGGGTGTATATTTCTAACTGTGACCACTGAGTGGACCCCAGAATAGGAACACTGCAATAGAATTGAGTACACTTAGCACTCAGGTCTCAGTTTCTAAATACCAAACTCCTCTAAACAGGACTAGGACTCCTTAGAGAATTGATTCATCCCTGGGACAGGGAAAGCACCAGATGCACCTGGAACATCTTTTTCCAGAAAGCAAGGAAATGATCAAAGAATAATGAGGACATGTCAAAAGAACCCAGAAGACAATTAGAAGAGGTTTCTACTAGTCAAACTGGGACTATCTGAACGTCAAAATAAATAAGAGGAAGAATGGAGTAAACTCATTGAATAACATAGGAAACCATGAGTCCATATATAAATTAATTAATTGAATGTTGGTGAAGAATCGGATATTTACATAAGCTCACAGATACCAAATTACTAAAAGGAAAAGAGTAACATCAAACTATGGCTATGTAAGATGAAAGCTATATAAAGGGTACAGGGACTTCTCTACTATTTTTGCAACTTCTATTGAGTCTACAATTATTTCAAAATGTTTAAAGATTTTTAACTTTAAAAATAAGTAACTTCACATTGGAGAAGCCTGGCTGACATCGTCTTACTCAAGAAGTGAAAGTTAACATCATCCACAATGAAAAAAACCAAAATCATGTGCCACCTGATAGGATGCAATGGGAAGAATGCAGCGTTGGTTCTATGAGCTTCCTGTTGCAGATGCAGCCTGAATCTAATCATGAGAAAATATCGCACAAAACCTAATTGAGAGTCCAAATTGAAGGACATTATAACAAATTAACTGACCTGTAATTTTCAAAAGTGTTGAGGTCATGAAAATTAAAGAAAGACTGAGGAACTGTTCGAAGAGTGAAGGAGACAGAAATGACACAACTAAATACAACATGTGCTTCTGCACTGGATTCTTTTGCCATAAAAGAATTTTATCGGGACAATGGGTGACATTCGGGTGGGGCTAAGGATTAAATGGTAGTGGTATATCAAAATAAATTTCCTAATTTTCTTGGGTATATTGTGGATATGTAGGAGAATCCTCTTATTTTCAGAAAATATAAATTAAAAATATTCCAGTGTTCAAGCTCTCTGTGCTACAGTTAGGAAAACCTATTAGCTTGTGATTGTTTTAAAAAGAATTTTTATTATTTTTTCCTTTTTAAAGATTTTATTTATTTACTTTTAGAGAGAGAGGAAGAAAGGGAGAAAGAGCGGGAGAGAAAGAGCAATGCGCAAGAGATACGTGGTTGCGTCTTGCACGACCCCAACCGGGGACCCAGTACACAACCCAGGCATGTGCCCTGACTGGGAATCAAACCAGTGACCCTTCGGTTCGCAGGCCAGCGCTCAATCCACTGAGCCACACCAGCCAGGGCAAGAATTTTTATTATTTAAAAAACATACAACTAAATCTCAGGCACCTAGAATAGGCATGACATTCCATGTGCTCAATAAATATCTGTTGAATGAAATTAGTGACTTATTAACTCATTCAACAAACACGTGCTTAGAAATAAAGACATCCAAATATTAACAGTGGTTTTAATGGAGGAACAGATTTAACATAGGCAATTTGGGTACTTTTTTTACTTTGCGCTTTCCTGTTTCTTAAGCTTTCTGCATCGATCATGTATTAATTGTTCAATTGGTGAGCTGCTAACTAGCTAAAAATATTATTTTAGAAGCACCACAAGTCTTATCCCTGAATTTGTGGGTTCCAACAACTGATGTTATCAGTTACTTGGACCAGATCTTTAAAAACTGCTTTAGTCTACCCAATTACATAGAATACCAATACTACACAGGTTCGTTATTACTGGGATATAGAACTTCCTGGTGTTTAGAATGCTCTTGCTCATTGGTGTATGGGGACAATGCTCTAACAAAATTACCTCCAGGGCCTTGGAGGCAATTTTACAATATATCAGTACATAAAACATCTTCATTCTTTCCTCTTTCTTTTTTTAGCACAGGGTATTCCACTGAATGAATGCACTATCATTTTTTTAAACTAGTCTCCTACTGAGAAACATTAAGATGGCTTCCAAAGTTTTACTATCATACAATACTCCATATACCTAACTCATTTTATGCATAAGCAATATATTTTTAGGATGAGATCCTAGCAGTGTAATTGCTAGGTAAAAGGAATGTGCGTTTTTTATAAATTGCCAAATTGTCTCCCTTGAAGAGTATATGAGAGCCTGAGTATTAACAAGATTCTGGAGTTTGCCTATCTGGTTATTTAAAAAGATGTTCAGAATTTTAAACTACATTTTCCTTATTTGAGTCAGGGTGAGCGTCCTTTCAGGTTTATTTCCTTTTCAGTGTAGTTGGTATAGCCGTGCTCATGTTCCTATGCAGTTTATTTGTAGGAGCACTTTACGTACAGGAAAAGGAGCCCTTTTCAGTAATATGAATTGTAGATATTTTATACCAAATCGGAGTATGTCTTTTGACTTTTATCATGACAGTTTTTGCCTTGAGAACACAAACTTATATCAAACTGCCTGGCTTTGAGTCCTGGCTCTGCCACGTACCAGCCATATGACTTTACTTCTCCCTGACTCAATTCATCAGTGGAGTGGTGATAGAAATAGCACCTACCTCCCAGGTTTGTTGTAATTAAAAGAATGAATACACCGAAAAGGCTTAGAAAATATGTGGCACGTGACAAGAACTAGAAAAGTATTGCTTATATTTTTATGTAGTCAAATTTAATGTTGATTCATTTTAGGTGCCATTTCAAAGAAAAGTTCTTATATGCCTTGGCTTCCAATTCTGGAAATGAAATTTTTAAAAAATTATTTTAACTCTGGCTGGTAACATGCACCATTTAGATACCAAGCCATCCTCATAACAGAAGGCACTGAGGTAAATCCTCACAACTTCATTATTATCTTCATTTTACCTATGAGTAAACAGGTTCAGAAATGCCGAATGATTTGCCCAAGGACCAATTTCCTTTGTGCATTGATTTGCAAATGTTCTTTAATCTTTTTTTCTCAGTGTGCTCCTTTGCAGGTCCCCAAGGCATATCTGGTGCCTACCGCATTCTTCCTTCAATAGAACCCTCCCACCCCGGCATTCTTCCTTCAATAGAACCCCTCGGCCGGTTGTTTGCCATTCATTCACTGAGCAAGCCCCCGGCCAACTCAGCTTTTGACTTCCTCCAGTGACCCCAGCTGTTTAGAATCCAGTTCGACTCCTCCCACAGAGTTCGAGTTTTGCAGAAATGTCTCTTATCTAACCCTCCCTTCCATCCCAGCTGTCCCCACCCCTCTGGTTCTGCTCTATCTTTCACGGGGGCTGTTGCTGCAGTAAGCTTCTCACGAGTCCCTCAGCCGACTTCCACATCTTTCCTCTGCAGTCTCGTCGCCAGGGCTACCCAGGTGATTTCCGCAACTCTCAAACCTTCAGAGGCTCCTTTAGCCTGTTCCTTTCCCTGACATTTGATTTGACCCAACATATATTGCTGGTTTTGCTTCGAAGACTCCCCTCCCATCCAGCTAATAGGAATGCCTCACTATTCCTTGAACAGGCTTTCATTCCAGTCAAGCTGTTTGTTCAGCTTAAAATTTGTCTCTATGCCTTCCCTTTTCAGGCTGCTCGAGCTTCATAAACTTGTCATTACTTCTCTCGTTCCTCTTCCCACTCCACACCCTGCATTTGTTTGTAAATTTCTTGAGAGAGGAAATCCTACCTTCTTTGTTGTTGATTAAAATAATTTCACACACAGGTACAGTTGATAAACCCCACAACCTAATTTCCAGTGGGTGTAGTCATTCGGGTTACCAGGGCACATGGTGCACCAAGCCCACTTGTGGCAAAAACCAACCCTGGCCTATTTGAACCCAGCTTTCTTCACAGAACTGTTACTTCTAGTCAAGTGCCCATCAATGGCTTCCATTTCCCTTTTAGAAGATCTGATGGCTGTCAGCAGATACCCGGAACAAGCATAGCACAGAGAATATTCTGAAAATATTGGTTGTATGAATAAACATTGCGCTAAAAAGAATATCAGAACGTTAGGTCAACTTCCTTGTTTCAACATAAGAAATCAAGGCACAGAAAGGGAAGAGACTCACCCTAGGTCACAAAGCAAGTAGGAAACAGAACTAGACCTAGAAACGAGGTCTCCTGACTGCAGTTCTGGGCAAGTTGCGCTGCACCTTGGAGCCAAGCAGATCTAGGGTTAGCAGCCTCAGCTACCTGAGGTCACTGCAGAAAACACCACCTGTTCACCTGTTCCTTTGTCTCTCTCACCTCAGAGCCTCTTTCGCCCCTCCCACACACAATCTTTCCTCCTCCCTAAGTCTCAGCTTTGAAAGTAGTAACCCTGAGCGGCGAAAGAACTTTTACATGCTGATCAATCGGTTGCGAACAGAGAAGGTAGCCTACGCTGGGTAGGATACCCACAGCTCCGGAGAAGGCAGCGTCAGAAATTCAGTTTCGAACGCAACATCCAGCCCCGCCCCGCCCCCGCCCCGCCCCCTAGGCCCCTGGTCCCGCCCCCAAATGTCCCCGGCCTAAACACGCCTGCCGACACGCGGCCCCTTCGCCAGGCTTGGGCGGAGCCGAACCCCCCAATCCCCGCCCTCTCCGTAGGATACACCCTATTGGGGTGGACAGTCAGAAGCCACGTCCAATGAGAAGGAAGGGGCGGCAGCCATGGCCCTATCAGCTGCGAAAGCACGAAAACGGACGCAACTAATTTGCGGACGCTATATCTTGGTCTTTCCGGGTCCTTACAAGCTTCGCCACTACTTCTGCGGTTACTGTGCCGGAGGGAGAGCTGGAAAGGACCCTCTAATCGGGTAAGTTTTTGCCGGCTGGGGTGACCGCTGGCCTCGGTCCAGAGGCTGCCGCTGCTACCCGGACAGAGTTCGGGGTGGGACGGGGGCGTGGGGGGAAGGGGCGGGGAGGAGCCGAGCACGTGTAACGCCGGCCTGATAGTGGTGTGAGTGGGAAGCTGGGCCGGTAAGCTCTGGGTATGCGGGATTCGTGGGCGCGAGGAGCCCGGTTTGTCCTGTCCGGTCGGTTCTGCAGCCGCAAACATGGGGGAGGGGGACTCTGAGTGTCGCTGCTCAGTGTCGGACCCAAAGGAGCGTTTTTCCTAAACCCTGGTGCTGAAGGTGCCACCCAACACTTGCCAGTGATTGGACTGTGGGCCCTTGGCGGTTTCCCAGAAAGTTTGGGTTGTAGCTGGCTTTTTCTGACAGGTCAGCTTAATAGCTAATACAGGTTGAGCGCTTAGAGTGCCATAAACAGTGTCGATTGCTTTACGTTCGCTAAGTTTTGAGCACACCGGTCCTAGATAGTCACTTGCTAAGGTAAGGCACTTAAGTAAAGTAGTGGAGCTCCGGGTTAGTGTTAGGGAGAAAGCCACCTTTTTCACACCAGTACTTGCGTGTCCAGGAAGCTTCACGTTGCCCCAGTTTACCTCGGAAACCACGATAGCCTCTTCCCCTTGATGGGCGTGGAGTATTCCACAGATACTGTCTTGTGACTCAAACAGCAAGAAGAAAACATGTGACAACTTCCTGGAGAAAGCAAAATTCCAAAACTCCAAACTCTAGTGTTACATAAAAGTGAAAATTGTAGTTGAGGGGGTGTCCTGTGGGTCACCAAGCCCAGGAGCAAGACAAGCAGGGGCACAGTACTTAGCCCTTTACGCCCACTTCTTTCCTCATTTGTAGAATTTATAAAAATAGCCACTCAGGGTGGGCACGGAAATTGCCTTGTAGAGGGCGTTTTGTATTTGGTTTCATAATCCGGTGGCATCAGCTTTGCCAGGTTACAGCCCAGTTGTTTCTATCATCTTAATCTTCTTGTTTGATATTTAGGATGTTTCTCACTTTAAATATTATAGTACTGCTATAGTAATTCTTTTTGTTTTTGAGATAATTCACCTTTTGAAAATGTACAGTTCAATGGGTTTTGTAGTATAGTTGAGATTGTGTGACCATCACATGATACCTCTTATTTCAGAACATTTTCATGACCCCGAAAAGAAACTCGGTGGTCTCAGTGAGTCCCACGCGTCTTGGAGTCATGTTGTTGGGCTCTAGTTCCCCGCTGAGTGCTAGGCAGGGACCCTGCACTTGAGGCTCACCCAGCTGAGCGCTTGAGTAGGGCAAGTAGAGCCTTTCCCCTTGTTGAATTTCAGCCTTAGGCAAGTTCTGGGCCTAGAGCTAGAGGGCCTGAGGGGAGCAGGTTCCAGGAAGGAGGCTGACTGCAACTCCTAGTGGCCCGGCCCAGCCCCCGTCCCCACAAGCCTGGATGCCCTTAGGGCCAGGACTTTTCCTGGGCCTGCATCTTCGGGGTTTTTTCAAGCTTGGAATGATGTCTTGGGGCAGGGGAAGGTCCAATTATCCAGGAAACTGAGACTTGGAAAACAAAAGCTTTTTGGAATGTACAACCAAATCTTTGCCACTCCTGTGCAGAAAACTGCCAGACTGCAAGGCAAAGCCAACTTCCAGGTGAATGAGACTCATGAGTAGGTCGCTACAGAGACCCCAAATTTGAAGCAGGTCCTCAAAAACTGCTCAGAGGTTTGTCAAACCTTAGGATTATTGACAAGTGGAGGTTGAAAGACTTGTAGCCAAAAGAGTTGAACCTTTGGAACTTCCTTGGAATCATTGTAAAAACAAAATGGGATGACCTCAAAGCAACATTAAGGAATGGAGAAGCCAAGCAGTTAGCTGAATTTAGATAGAAAGGACGAGTCAGCAAACTGATGGACTTGTTACTTCATGGGCAGAACCGAGTTACAGAGAGCTACAGTGGATGCTACCCAAATAGCTCTCACCTGGAGGAAACTATTGGCAGTTTTGAAAAGCAGAAAATAAAGAATATAAAGGTTTTATTTTCAGAATTTATCACTGTTGAAATACTGTTCACAGCAAGGGTTTAGAGGTATACTTTGCTGTCTTACCAAAATATACGAAAGATTGACAAAGAAGAAAATTTAGAGGTTTTCAGAAGATCTAGGTATCTACCAGAGAATCCTTCTTGTTTCAATATTGTAAGAGCAAATTGAAATTTGCCTTTTCAGAGGTCTCTGTCAGCTAAGAGTGGATTTGGAGCAGGACAGGTATCCACCTGTCGACTAAGAAAGAATCAACAGCCCTGGCTGGTGTGGATTGAGTGCCGGCCTACAGACCAAAAGATCACTGGCTATTCCCAGTCAGGGCACACGCCTCAGTTGTGGGCCAGGTCCCCAGTTGCGGACCTGCTAAAGGCAACCAGTGATGTTTCATACATCACTGATGTTTCTCTTCCTTTCTCCCTCCTTCCCCCCTCCCTAAAAATAAGTAAAATTTTTTAAAAAGAAAGGATCAACAAACAAGATGAAGAGTTAGACGTTCAGTAAGAAAATTAATTTTCCTAAGTACACTTCTTGCCTCCCTTTTCATCTTTAACCCAGGGTTAATATTACACACTCAGGTATTTCATCCTCCTACCTAGGTGTATATGATCTTTTTGTATGAGCCCTCCCCCCACCCTTTGGCCTTCAGGGCACTTCATACTAACACACTGAATCTATCTGGAAGTGTTACTGTAGGTAGTAAGTAGACAACACAAACTATTGGGTTGGCCAAAAAGTCCGTATGGTTTTTTTCTATAAAATAAAAGACACATTTTTCATTTTTACCATAACTATATTAATTTGGATATTTTGAGTATGTTTGCCATCTCCCTTGTGTAATGTTGATTGTTCTCAGTTAATGTCTTGATCTGATCACTATCAACTTCAGTTGACCTACCTGACTGTGACGCATTATCCGGCGAGGAATTCTCAGCACGAAACTTTGCAAACCACTTTTGAGACGTTCAGTCAGTCATAGCACCTTCTCCATACACTACACAAATCTTTTTTTGATTTACCTTTCTTGAAATAATAAAGCATAATATATTGAAAATGTTGCTTATTTTCTTCTATCTTCAATATTAAAATGGCTACACAAAAATTCACCAGTTTTGATAAGATTTTTTTTAATGCAAACTGATATGACAGCTGTCACAATACAGCCTAACAAATTATTTCGAATGAAGTTAAAGACAACTAATCACTACCAAAGCCATCTTATGGGGGCGGGGAGAACTTTTTGGCCAACCCAATAAAATATCTACTCATTCTATTTAGCTTCTTTTAGGTTTAAAAATTTTTTACAAAAGATTTAATTAATTAATTTAGAGAGAGCGGAAGGGAAGGAGAAAGAGAGGGAGAGAAACATCGATGTGTGAGAGAAACATCCATCACCCCTAAAAAGGGGTACCTGGCTGGCAGCCCAGGTATGTGCCCTTGACTGGGAATTGAACCCGTGACCTTTTGGTTCACAGGCTGGCACTCAATCCACTGAGTCACACCAGCCAGGGCAGTTTCTTTTAGGCTGACTCCAGAAAAAGATCTTATCTAGTCATTCTGATTGAATATAAATTCTATTTCATAAAACTTTAAGAAAAAGACAAGTTTTCCTGTTTTAAACTTTCACTGAAACATAAAGTATCATCAGTTGATCTATGAATTTACTTCTAACAGTGTGTAATCAAATAGAGTAAAGAAAATATGACATCGATATATCTGTTTTACAAATGTATAAAATATTCATTTTATTTCAAATAAAAGTCACATTAACTTGCTTTTTTTTTTTTAAGGTTTTTTATTTTTAGAGAGAGGGAGGAAGAAAGAGAAATATCAATGTGTGGTTGCCTCTCAAGCACCCCCCATTGGGGACCTGACCTGCAACCCCAGCATGTGCCCTGACTGGGTGGGGAATTGAACCAGCAATGCTGTGGTTCATAGGCGGGTGCTCAGTCCACTGAGCCACACCATCCGGGGCAACTTGCTTATGGTTTTAAAACAAAACTGCTATCATATTGAAGTATTATATATAGTACTACAGCTTTTGGAAAGCTAGTAATCTAGTGAAATGTTGCCTAAGAGAACATAAGTACACATGGAATATCAAAAACCATTTAAAGTTGTATAAAAATTTTACGAAGCTACCATCTAGTTAATAAAAAGGTATAACCTTTTTCCATAGTCACTCTTATTCCTGCAAGTATAAAACAATTTAATCAGCATTTATCAACTCATTTGGGATAACTGGAAAGAACAATTCTTCATAACAGAAAAACGGATTTTCAAGAAGCTTAAAAAGAAATGAAAGACCTTTGCGCCAGTCAGTCACGCCTCATTCTCTGCCTTCTCTCCTCTCGCACCCGGCCGCTCCCTCTGCGTGTGCGTGTGTCTGTGTGTGTCTGGATTTGCCTGTTACGGAGATTTCGTAGACACTGTATCATACAATTTTTGTGTCTGACTTCTTTCACTTAGCATATGTTTTCAGGGTTCGTCCATGTTGTATCATGTATCAGTAGTTCATTCTTTTTATGGCCAAATAAAGATGGATTTGTCACATTTTTTTATGCATTCATCAACTGATGGAAATATGGGCTGTTTCCACCATTAGGCAATTATGAGTAATACTGCTATGAATGTTCCTGTCAAAATTTTTGTATGGCCATGTATTTTCATTTCTGCTGAGTTTTTCTGGGTCATATGGTAACTCTGTGTTGAACCTTTCGAGGAATTGGAAAACTTTATAAAGCAGCGAAGGCATTTTACATTCCCATTAGCAAATCAAGAACTTCGTTACAGAATTTGTGAAATGTTTGGTTAAGTACTATATTCACTAAATTTTTCTTCCTTTTCTTTATATCAAAATAGCCTCAACTCAGTCATAGGTTGACACGGAAGTGGTTGAGTAAATGCTGAATTCTAGACTGTAGGTTCAGACTTCTGGTGCTCTGTTTGATGCTAACAGGTACTCTGCACTCAAAAGTAGAAGTTGGGAAATAAAAGCAGATAGATTTCTAATCTATTCTTCAGTTGCATTCAGCCCCAGATTTCTTTTCTAATTTTGATACGGCATTTGAGTGTGATTCTAAAATGTATTCGGTGAGATGTCACCATTGTCTCCAGTGAGTGGTGAAAAAAATCACCAGGTGTTGAGAAAGCCTGAAACTTAGAGCAACTGGTCCATGGACCATAGCTCAGTCTTTTAAAAACTAATGGGATTCCCATTGTGAAAACTTGTGATATTTTGATGATTGAGTGATAGATTCAGGCTATACAAGATAAGATTTTAAAAAGCCACTTTTTAATGTTGCCAAAAGCACTTTGTGTGCAGCCTTCCCTTTGACAGCTAGTGTACTTCAGAAGCTAAAAACACTCTTAGAAAGCATATCAAGAAGTCATACACACTGGCCCCCAATTAAATATGTTCACAATTTTCCCTGCTCAATACTAAAACTGTAGGAGAAATTGTTCACTATCAACTCTTCTCGATAGGATGGAATTTGTGTGGATTGAAAGAAAAATTATGCACTATGGTGTTATCTGGGAAGGAGAAGAAAGAAGACAATGTAAGAGAGTTTTCCTGCCAGGCTCAAACTGTTGTCTTAAAGTGACGGTGGGAGGCTGTCAGTACCTCACACAGTCACTCAGGGAACTGAGTGTAGCAGGCTGTCAGGCCAGCTGTGAGCTGAGAGAACTGCAGCCGGAAAAGTGGCTGCAGACACCCTGGATTCCATCAGTGTCTGCACCTGGAGGGCAGCCCTTTGTAGGTGAGGCTTGGTACGGCAGCGCTGAGGATAACCCAGGTTGGGCCTAGTTCTGAGCATGACGGAGCTATCAAGAAGCGAACAGAAAAGTGCATGCACACACATTTGTATGTAATTTTTCTTTTTTCACCTAGGAGCAGAAATGCATAAAAACAGCTGGAAAAGTAGAAGACAGGGAAGAAGGAGTCAGCAGCAGAGCCCTAGGTTCCAACAACACAGTTCAAATGAGAGGCAAGTGCTGTTCCCCAGTGTCGTTCCCGTTCTAGTATTGCCTGGCACCCTCACGGGGGTCTCGTCAAAATGCAGGGTCTGAGGTGGGGCCCCCCGAGAGTCTGCATTTCTAACAAGCTCCCAGGGGATGTAGCCGCTGCACGTCAGCCTGCCAGCCACACTTCAACTACTGAGGAGATATGGCCATACTCTTTTTCAAGGTGACCGTGACTTTGGACCAGAGCATTAGCCATAGGCTTAGGATTAAACATCATCTGCTACAACTGGAGGGAAGTCGTTTCTCCATTTCGTAGACTCTGTCGCTCTCTTTTCTTGCCTTTTTTTCCTATGCAGTTAACAAAGCTTTCTGGAAATGTCATTTCATTAATTCAGTCTTAAGTCCTGAGGGAGTAGCTGTATATATAATACAGTATTTAAAAACGCAAAAAGATATAAAGAATGATACAATGAATACCGTGTACCTACCACTCAGCTTAAAAAATAAAGCCTAGTCAATGCTTAGTTGAAACCCCAGTATAAACATTTTCTACACTCTACTCATTTTTCTTCATGAAGGAAATACAAGCAATCCAGTGTCAGAACAAGGGCCGCGCCCGCCCCATCACCCCATGCCAAGAGAGGACACCACTTCACAGCTCAGGGCTACTGATGTGACTCCGGCCATAAGTCTGCGCAACCCCCTCCTCGCTAAAGGAGACCTGTGTGCCAAACACTCCAGACCTCCTTTTAAAGTGAACAGATTTCTAGTTATAGGGTCAGATGATGTCAAGTGCCAAGACACTTTCTGGAACAGATTAACCCAAAAAGCATCAAAATATTATGAAAGGAACAAGGACTTTGGAATTAAGAGATCTGAGTTTGACACTCTGCTTTTTCCTATGGGCAAGTTAGTTAATCACTCAGAATTACTCTTGTACAATACGTCTCTCGTGACATTTGCAATAACGCCCATAAAGCCCCTGACGGGCTGCCTGGCTCTGAATAGGCACTCGTACGTGGCGGGCCTCATGAGGTGCAGAATAAACTACTACTCTAAGCCTACGTCCCAGTCTTGACCAAGGTTGTAAAGATCAGGACAGTGCCCAGTGTTTGTGTGTTTTGGAAGGAGAACCATGGATACTTTTTGGGTCCCAGGCCGTCTTACAAGAGCGCAATGTGTAGTAAAATGTGATCAGCTTTGGCAGAGTTGCTTGGAAACACCCTGGACAACCACCTTCTGGGCTCCATGTGGAAAGAATGGAGCAGCAGTTTTTAAACTAGCAGTCCTTGGGCTAGAAACGTAGACATTTTTCATGACCTTTAATCCTTCCTTCCTCCTGCTGCTGATCACAGATGAGCCACTTCAGGAAGCTCTGGGCCACAAAAAGGGAGAATAAATTTTCCCTGAAACTATGCATAGTTAGTATTTATATACAAAAGAGAAAGTTTTATTCCTTCAACCTAGTTTTGCAGTTTGCGCCCCTTTTGGTGTGGGGATGGAGGGGAAGTTCTTGATTTTAAAGAGGATTTTATCAGGATTCTAAACTTAGGTCTTTTGCTATATCATTATATCCTTTAGCTTATAATTGCTATAAAAGCCACTTGTAGCTTTGCAAAATGAGTGTTTAAACCACGGCTCTCTCCCAGTATTACTGAGCAAATCACCTCTGTGCCCTGAACCCTAGTTTCTCCATCTGTAAGGTTGGGTAGCCAAGTACAATTTAAACTCTCTGTACTGCTGAATGCAAAAAGGAATGAAATTCACCTGACCTTGTAGCTACTGCTGAGCTGACAAATGAGTCCAGCTGGTAGAATTCTTATTGGCAAAGATTTCTGTTCTCCTTTTCATCCGGAAAATTCCACAAGACTTCACGAAATGCTCAAATGAGGAGATATGAAAAAGGTATTGCTGTGACATGCATATGCTTAAGGATGAGAAACAAAACCTTGCCCCAACTTTTGTGTATTTGCAGTAGGTAAATTACTTTTAGGGAAAAGTGGGGTCAGTTTGCCCCAAGTAATCAAAGGTCAGAGGGTCAGGGATGAAGGCTATGGAACTGCCTGACCTGCCCACTGCCAGGACCCTGCAGTCACCAAAGGACTGGGTCTCGGGCCCTTCACTGCAAGTTACCGTGACTGTGTGTCAACAGGTGTAGCACCGGGACACAGCAAAGCCCGCCGGATTCCGAGCACGGCGATGAGGAGGTCCCATCGACCTCATCCAGCACAACTGGTAGTTCCTCTGTGCCAGGTACGGCAGTCTGCTGGGTGGGACTCCTCTGGCCCCACCCGCAGGGAGAGATGAAGTCTAGTCCTGCCTTGTCAGCTGGTTATGTCTCTTCTGGTTGCCCTTCCTCCTCACCCTGGTGTGTCTTCACCTGCCCGTGGGTATACTCCACAGGTGCCCCCCGCTCATTCTGGGCTTAGAGGAGACTCTGGGAGTGAATGGAAACACTAACAGGAGGACCTGGAAATGTCAGGGACTGTGATCCTGAGGCAGACAGCTTCCCCCCAGGACTTAACTGGGCCCAGGATGGTGACTGACAATGCTAGCTCACCTCCTGCCCGTTAGAAAAGACAAGCAGCTGTGAGGGGTGGCGGACAGGCCACTGGGCTCCTTTCTAGGTGGGTCAGGTCACAGTGTTGTAAGTGGGATTTATTCCTTTTGACCAAAGATCTACCAGGGTATTACTTTGACCCTGAAAAGAATCGGTACTTCCGCTTGCTCCCTGGGCACAACAACTGCAACCCCCTCACGAAGGAGAGCATCCAGCAGAGGGAAATGGAGCACAAGAGGCTGCAGCTGCTGGAGGAGGAGGACAAGCAGAAAAAGGTGGGTCCCCCCGTCCCGGGGCTGCCCTGGGCCCTGCATACTGGCCAGCCTCCATCCACTGCTGAAAGCAGGTGCCAGTCAGACGTGCCTGTGACACTTAGTGCGCTCGGAGTGCGGCGCTGAATTTTCCCTGGCAGGAACCTGATGAAGAGAATAGGACCAAGCAGGCAATTTCTTCCCACTCCGCTTTCCCTATTTGCAGAGTTTCATCAATAATTCTAACATTTTGTCCTTCCCTGGGTGAATCTTAAAAAGCAGCATGATACTGTTTCAGTACCTGTATATTTTATTTATTTATTTATTTATTTATTTATTTGGGAGAGGGGAAGGGAGGAAGAGAGGGAGAGAAACATTAATGTGCGGTTGCCTCTCATGTGCCCCCTACCGGGGACCTGGCCCGCAGCCCAGGCCTGTGCCCTGACTGGGAATCAAACCAGCGACCCATTGGTTCGCAGGCCAGTGCATAGTCCACTGAGCCACACCAGCCAGGGCAGTACCTGTATATTTTAAATGGAAAACCAGGGTACATGGTTTAGATTTGAGGCTTTTTTGCATCGCTTGTGGGGATTAGAAGCCGGGACATTTTGATGGTTATGGGGGCAGCCAAATGGAAAATCTGGGCCACGGGGTGACCCTAGGCCAAATGGAAAGCACGGCACAGACACGAGTGTCCAGGGCCATTCTTGCACTCACTAGCGTGGCGGCTTCTTTCCAAGGAGAAGATAGAAATTGATGGGGGGTCTTGGACAGTGGCATCAAGCAAACCTTCCAGCGCACACATTCTTTTTTGTGATGCGCTTTTCCTCTTGCCAAGCAGAACGTCGGATTTATACACACATAATTTCTGCCAATTTGGTACCTGTTTCTTCATTATATTCTATGGAACTAAAGATATTCTCTGTTATTTCACAACATAAAACTTCACTGAATCTTTTCTTTCCCCCCCAGAAAATAACCAGGATGGGATTTAATGCCTGTTCCTTGCTACAAAAGAGCAAGCTGGGTTTTCTCAGTGTCCCCAGTTATTGCCGGTAAGTCAGTACCTCATTATGTTTTCTTCATGAGCTTTCTTTTTCTATTTTTTATTTCCGTGGCCCAAGAATCCAATTAGGAGACCACATAGCTGCTGTGTGAGGAATCTTCACAATCGAGGGGCCGCAGGTCACTGCCTGCCTTCTGCTGCTGAAACCAGCACTGAGAGTCGGCTTCCCTCTAGGGCCAGGGGAGACTCCTGCAGGAGGCCAGGGAGAGAGGGGAGGCAGAGACTGCAGCAGAAATTTCTCAGGTCTCATAACTTCAGTCCTGTGAGACTTCTGCCTTCTCTTCTCCTTACCTAATAAGGCGTCACCAAAAATGGAACATTAAATAGATGTATGTATACTGAACTTTATCTAAATACTTGTGACCCCTGATATAACTTTAACTAAAACCCTGTGAGACAGGTTGATATTTCCCCCAGTTTCTAGAAGAAGAGACTGAGGCTCAGAGTGGAGTGATTTTTCTCAGGGTAAAGCTAGAAAGAGTGGAATCTCTCTGCCTCCCAGCGCCTGAACTCCTAACCCCTGTGTCTGCTGCCCCCTGCTGTGTGTGGGCAGGGGAAGGAACAGAGGGTTTGGGTGGCTTCTAGGGGACATAGCGCTCTCATCTCAGAGCAGGGCCGCCTCCACGAGGGCCAGTCATGGAGGTCGGAGCCAGGGCAGGTGGGAACATGCTTCTCCTCCATTTCTCTAAAGAGTTAAAGCTCTGACCGAAAAGCTCTGTTCTTCACCCTAAAACACACTTTGTCCTTAGTGGAGCGGCAGCATGGCGCGGGGCGGGCAGGGGGCAGTACACGGGCGGCCGCGTGCCTGGGCCCTTCCCATCCGCTGCGTGCCCTTCAGCGCGTTTCATTTCTTAGACACCGCCTCCTGGTCTCAAGGGAAAGAGTTGCACTAGATGATCCAGAAACAGATTCCTCTAGTTCTGCCTTTCTTTGACCCTGAAAACGGGCCACCCATGTCTTGGCTTTAGTTTTCCTAAGAGTTCTAAAATTGAATTTTTGGGGATCTCGCTCATTTCTGTTCCTAAGAAATCCTGTGGAGAGGACCAGCTAGGGGAGATGGTCCTCAGGGTGCGGGGCAGGGCAGACCCCCGGAACCTTGCTCGCGGGTCTCTAGGTATGGCGCCCATGCCTTCCCTGCCCCTCTCTTTTCCCTCTGCAGCTTAGCCCATGAGCTGCGAGTGAGCTGCATGCAGAGGAAAAAGGTTCAAATTCACAGCTCGGATCCCTCCGCTTTGGCAAGTGACCGCTTTAACCTCATACTGGTGAGTGGGAGGGAGCTGTATGTGATGCTGAGGGTATTGCTGCCACCCCCCGACAATCCATGCCTTAGCATCAGCTCCCTTCAAGCCTGGCTGTGTAGATGCCAGTTGATGAAAGCAGGTGTCCGCTAGGTTTTTATAGTTTTAACAAGCACCTGCTGGCTACCCTGTTGGCAGGACAGGCCATGGCGACTGTTGTCACCCTAGTACTCCTCTGTCATTTGACATGAGAGCCAGGGCCCTCCTCACCTTGACTGAGAATCATCATAAGATAACTTTTCCTCGGGTGTGTTGTGTATACATCAAAAGGGTACACAGAGGACCGGGAGCTTGTAGTCTCTCCTGTACTGGGCAGGATTGGGTAGCCAGCCCTAAAACTCCAGGGTCCTCAGTAGCAGCAGCATGTTACCCCCTTGCCTGCTCTTCCTGACCTGAGTAGCAAGGACCTCTAGGCCTGTGCCCCTGGGCCTGCACGTCCAAGTTCCTGACGCTGTTTGCAGGGAGCAGAAAGTTTTCCCTGCTTTAGGTTAGACCCAGGTTGGAAGGAAGGGCCAACTACTTGAGTCCAGGGGCCAGGGAAATGTTGACAGAGGGTCCACTGGAAACGAAAGGAACCAAACTGCTCAGCTAGACTGAGGCTCAAGGCCACGGTAGAGCATGGCCTCCCCAGCAAGCCCTGTCCTTCCTAGAGGCCTAGCGAAAGCCAAGGAGAGTGAGAGACACAAAACAGAGAGCCTTGGCCTGATGATCTACTCACAGGATGGGGGGCTGAAGCTACAGAGCTCGCCCTTGACCTCTTGCCCCAGGAGACCTCGATAGCAGAGCCCTTCCACATAAGGGCTGGTAGTGACCAGGACTCACATCCATCCTGTGGCTTTACCCCCACGGGGTATGTGGGCATTCAGTTTGACCTGAATACTTTCTTGCTGTTGGTACCCCTCAGGAGCCTCTTCCCTGGGGTTTTCAGTAAACTGGGGCAGAGTTCACTGTGCATGTACTGCTTAGTATACCCTGAGCCCCTAGGCCTCATACATGCTGTGAGCCGGCCCTTGGAAGACCTTCGCCATCCCCCAGAGTTACCACGACTGGCTGGCTGGTGTGCAATCCGACGGCTGGGAAGGCCAGTTTGCTGCCAGGATCAGTTTTTCAGACCTGACTCTAGTCACTGGTAGCGATTCTTCAGGAATATAACTTGTCTTCCTGGCACGCTTGCAAAGTGAGTGCAGTTTTACCAGCTGAACATAGATAAAACACAGAAAAATATATAGTTTTTGCTTAGAAATAATTATTACCTATATTTTTTAAGTGAAAAAAAAGTCTTAACCCACACCCCAATGCAGTCTTTTCTATTGTACTTTTTTTTCAGTACAAGTCTTTTTTTTAACTTGGTGGTAATCATGGGGCCTGTGTAATGGGAGTACAGTTTTGTGTGCTCCTTTAACCTCTTGACACTTTAAACTCTCCACGTTGCTGCGTGGCTTTCATGGTGGCTACATTCTCTGTCACCACGTGTCTCATCTGAGTAGCTCCTCTCTGTGGACATTAGGACACTTCTGAACACAGTTTTGAGTGGGGTGACTGTGCAGATACCAGACTTCCTGGCCACGCCCTCTCAGTGCCATCCTCACCCCTGCTGAATTGTGAGACCACATGCCTGTTAGCTTTGCCCAGAGACGGCTGCTCCAAGCAGGGACAGATTAGACCATCTCCATGCTCCTTGGGTGGGAGCTCTCACCTGGCAGAAGCCAGAGCCTGGGGGCTGTCAGGGACAGGCAGATGGTCTTAGGCCTGGGAGGTCACCTACAGCCCACTTTCCCCCTCCAGGCAGATACCAACAGTGACCGGCTCTTCACAGTGAACGATGTCAAAGTAGGAGGCTCCAAGTACGGCATCATCAGCCTGCGCGGTCTGAAGACCCCCACGTTCAGGGTGCATATGCACGAGAACCTCTACTTCACCAACCGGAAGGTACTCTGCCCTCTCTGTAGCCTGGCAGCCCACTTTGCCTTTGCCCCCAGGGCCCTGCAGCGGTTAGCCAGACCCAGAGTTGGGGAGAGAACTCTGTGAAGAAGGCAGCGCTCCGTTTTCCCAAGGGAGAAAAACGGAGTTTTAGATCCTGAGAACCCATAGAGGAAGAAAGGGGCCTCAGAAGTTTCTTGTCTTGGAAGAGAAACGACTTTTAGGATGTTTGAAGACTTGAAGTAGTGCTTTTTTGACTGGTTGTAAGGCCTTTCCCTTCAGGAGGATTGAGTGGATTTGAAGGAGCCCACACCAAGCACATCGTTCCAGGAGGTGGGCTACAGTAGCCTGGGTGGAGGGTCCTCCCAGTGCATCAGGACGATGTGTCAGTCACTCAGCCAGTCTGTGACTGACACGGGGGTTCCCATAAATATGAGGAGCTTGATGTCTGAGGGGCAACTTTTATTTATTTACTTTTTAAAGAAGATTTATTTACTTTTAGAGAGAAGGGAAGGGAGGGAGACATCGATCGGCTACCTCTCATGCACTCCCAACTGGGCACCTGGCCACAACCCAGGCATGTGCCCTGACTGGGAAGTGAACCTGCAACCTTTCAGTTTGTGGGACGACACCCAGCCCACTCGGCTACACCAGTCAGGGCCTAAGGGACGATTTTTAAATTGCAGTGGGGTGGCAGCTGCATCTGTAAGAAGGTGCGACTTTCTGTTCTGTTGGGATATGAGCCCCAAGATAGGTACAGGTTGAAAATGGTTTCTGGGTGAAGTGAGATACAGTATACCTTCAGAGTTAGGTTTGTTCCATGCCACTGAAGAGAAGTCATCCTTGCCCTGGAGGGTATACCAGATGTCTCAGTATGAGGCCCGTGCTGATAATGAAGGACTGAGGCCTGGAGGCTGCTTCCTTTCCCTCTGCAAGGCTCTCTGTGCTGGGGCAGGGAGCTTCCCTGTTCTCAGAATGCGTGTTCCAGCCCCTTTGTAAGGAGCGAGACCTGAAGAAGTTACATGTCTCTATCCCCACAAGTTATTCTACAAGAAAGCATTTGTCTACTTCTCTCCGTGAGCTGGCAGTCAGACCATCTTTCTGTCTTGCTGTGTGCTTCCTCACCAGGTGAACTCTGTGTGCTGGGCCTCGCTGAATCACTTGGATTCTCACATACTGTATCTTTTGGCAGATGAAGAGGTTTGATGGGCAGGCTGCACCCTGATGTGGACAGGCATCTACTGGGTTTGTGAAGTGGCATCTTAGTAGTCAGAGGTCTGGGCCATTCTGCACATACCCTCACCCTTTCAGAAGGAGCAGTGAACATGGGTAGAAAACGGATTCCCATGCTGCTCAGGGAAGTAGTTGAAGTCCTGGTGTGACTTTGAGGTCACTGTGTGCCACGCACTGTTCTGGAACTTGAGAGCTAGTGTTTTAGCAGAGGACTAAAGTAGAAAAGAGCAACAAAATCTCAGGAAGAAACCCCAAACCCTCCTGAAGGAGAGGTAGGAGTTGAGGGCTGTAGGGGTCCCAGGGTGGGGTGAGCTTCCTGTGGGAGACAGAGGGCAGGCACCAGAGAAAGTGGGTTCTTTTGGCATGGGACATGGCCCTGAGGCTCTGACCTAAGGACCCAGCCCAAGATGGCATTCTTTAGCGCACTCTTCATTCTAGTCTCTGCCTTCCCAGAAAGCCAGCAGGGCTTTTTGCTGGGAGCATAGCAGTGCAGTGTCACAGTAGCTGGGCCCTTCCTCTGGGGTCCCTGGGCCCCTTGATGCACAGGACAGCTGTCCATCATGGGCTTCAGGGATGAATATTGTTTGACTCAAAGCCACATGTTAATGAGTCTTGTCTTGGTTTATTTCCATAATAAATGAGTTCTTAAAACTATGACCACTGGCACCAAGCGCCTGCTTCCTGAGTTGTCATGAGGTTGACAGTTAACACCTGTGAATGCACTTAGTGCAGTGCTTAGTGTAGGTTCCCAACAAATGGTGGCTGAATCAGAACCTATTTTTAAAGTTTACTCCACAGCACTCTGTTTCAAAGGGGGTTAAAGCCTAAATTATACATCTGACTGTAAATTCTACAAAAGACAAACAAAACTGTGTATTTGGTAAATTGAAAGTTTTATGTGGCTTTCTTTTGGGGTCCTTTGGGGTGATGGGACCACTTGTTGCTGTGATGATGTTACCAGAGGGCAGAAGAAACCAAACCTTGAGAGAGAGAAAACAATAACTTCACTCTCATTGTTTTATTTTTAAAAAGAATGGTATTTTTAATTTTTTATTTTTTTTAAGATAGAGGAAAGGAGAGAGAGAGAAACATTGATTTGTTGTTCCATTTATTTTTGCATTCATTGGTTGATTCTTGTATGTGTCGTGGCCTGAGATCGAACCCGCAACCTTGGTGCATCGGGACAACACTCTAACCAACTGAGCTAGGTGGCCAGGGCCAAAACAGTATTTTTTCATGATTCTGTGGGCTGAGGAGAAGATAGAAATCCATATGGTTGGGTTTGAAGAACATGAAGAATATAGTCTTTTGTAGCTTGATCAGTGGCTTGCCCTCTGGTGGTCATTTCAGGTATTCTTTAGGCTTTTGTGCACCTGCCTGCTTCTGCTGAAAGAACTTGGAATTTTCCCCCTTTACCCAAATGGTGCCTGTTCAGACCTGCATTCTTCATTTTCCCCCCAAAGGGTGGTGGAAGGTCAGACTGAATTCTTTTCTACACTTACTGGGCTCTTTGTTAACCTTTGGCCTGTTAAAAGGATTAAATCTACACTACGGGCCCTGTAAGTATCCAAAGTTTGACTGTAACCTGGGCTTCAGCGAACACAGCAATTGAAAGCGCACAACGTGTTAGGACCTTCTCCCCACATCCTTGCCCTCCATGCTAGAGATACTTAACATGGGGCTTCACCACCCAAGGCAAAATGACACGCACACATGACACAGACTATCAAGAATGTTGCCTGACTGTCTTGCAAATATTTACATTTTTTGGGAGGGGTGTGTGTGTGTTCATTGAGCATATACCATCCGTGTGCAAAGTGCTGGCAATGGGCAGCTCAAGAGGTGCTTAGCCTATGCAGTGACGTCTGCGGGGCAGCCGGATGCAAGAGGGGTGCAGGGACTGGGGCAGCCCTCCTGGAGGTGGTTCCCACATGGGAAGGAGGGGCCCAAGTTCCATCAGAAGACGGTATCGAGAGAGTGTGGCACCTGGGGCAGTAGTGTTTGGTATCTGTGACATCTCTGGCTAAGTAGGGCCTTGTAAGAGGGATTCCTCAGGGATATGAGATGCCTAGGGAAGATTGTGGTCATGGAGCCATTTCTTACACAGGCTGGCAAGGGTGAGACTTCAGACAGAATGCTGCTGCAGGAGTGGAGGGGAGGCACTAGACTAAGAGGCTGGGGGTCATCTAGGCCACGAAATGTTGGTGATGGGAAAAAGTCCAAGGATGGTACTCTTAAGAGAGGGGTGGTGTGGAGACCAAGAAGGAGCATGCAGTTAGAAATTGTGCTGCATGACCACAGGGCGGGACCGGAGAGCGTCCATCAGTTTTGGAAACTAGGGCTCATTGGAGACTGACTGGAAAGGTGTCATACCTGGATTTCAGTGTGTTGACTAGTGAAGGAAAAGCAAGGAGTGGGGATAAACATAGGTCCCTGTAGAGAGAAGTTTGGCTGAGAATGGAAAGGGGGAAGAACCAGATCAGCCAGAAGACAGTGCAGTAGAAAAGTAGGCAAAGAATATAAAGAGACAATTCAAAAAGGAAACTCAAATGACAGTAATCAGATGAATCAGTACACCCAGTTGTAATCAAGGAAATGCAGATTTAAACAGTGAGATGTCACTCTACACTCATTCAGATAAGCACACATTTTCAAAATCTGACAGTGCCAAGATTTGGGAGATTTGGAGAACGGCGAACACTGCTGGTAGAAGTGAATTGATACAGCCACTTGAAGATGCAGGAACCTTACAGTCCCACAGTTACACTCAAGGTACAGACATCAGAGCAGTTTCTAGACTGCAGGGGCCATTAGGTCAATTTGTGAGCAGCATTTTAAAAATGAAATAGACTAGAAGATATCAGAGTTTCATACTTAGGGCAAATATTTTATAAAACTTTTCTTTCAACTATATTTGTTTATATAGCACATGCTAGTGTACAATTAAATTCTGACCCTGGGTTTAAGAAGCATTGCCTCAGAAAAGCCTCCCACACGTGGGAGTGGGAGACAGGAAGACACTTATTCCAGCAGCAGAGCAAAAAGAAAGGAAAAACCACCTAAAACCCAGCCACAAGAGACGGATCGATAAATTGTGATGTATTTATACAAAGAATGGTATAAAGGAAGGAAGTGGGACTATGAACATCAGCACAGATGAAGCTAGAAGATAATGGAGACAAAACTTGTGGAAGATACTCTTTGTGATGCCATTTATGTATGTTTTTAGAACATTGACCATTCTTTGTATTGCTCATGGGCAAATATATTGTGGAAATACAACATGGCCCAGAATAGCGATTCTTTCTGGGTGAGGCAGAAGGGAGAGTCGGGGCGGGAAGGGGTCAAGGAAGGCTTTTAACTGTATCTGTGACATTTTTTTCCTTAAAGAAAACCTGAAACTAAATATGGAAAATGTCAACGTGTTAAGCCTGGCTTTACGGGAGTTATTTTTGTAATTTCTTGAAGGGTCCTAATGCCCGTTCTCCTCCCAGAGGAGAGCTCGCACTTGACTGTCCTTAACAGCTTTTCCAGGCTGTGCCTCATGGGAATCGCCGAGACTCCGGGCTGTGCCACCCTGCTCCCCGCGTCGCTGTTCGTCAATAGTCATCCAGGTACCAGCTTCTTCTTTTGGAATAGGGGGTGCTGTGACAGAGGTCTCTGTCCTCTGCCTCCCAGAAGCTGATACCAATACCACCACCAAAAGCTCCTCGGCAAAAGCTTGGACACAAGGGGTGGGGGCCGGAGGCTCCGTGAACCTGTCAGAGCTCGCAGGGTCTGCGGAAGCACCTGTGGGGGGTCCATAAACCTGACCCATGATTCAGGGCGTGCGCATCTTTACATATTTCCTCCTTTTGGGTCATTTCAGGAGCCAGAACAGTTAAGAGTGTGTGCAACCAATGCAAGAAATAAAAATATTTGAGATGCTTGTACAGATCCTGCACACACGTGACCAGCCAGTGCCGTAAGGGATAGTTACGTTCTCTGGCTGAAGGCAGTTCAGATTCCAGACTTCTTCCTGGCAGCATTCCGGATATTAAGTTTCTAGTCTTTCAGAGAATTAGGATCAATTAGACCAGGGTCAGGCCTCTAAGAGTACAGGCTTCAGGCAGACCTGGCACGAATCCTAGCTTGAAAAGATTGCTTAACCTCTGTAAGTGAAGATAATACCTCCCCCATCAGGCTACACGGAGAATTAAATGAGGCTGTGTACACTTAGCCTGGCGCCTGGTATTTTATTATACAGCTAGTTTATGAGGCAGGTATAATCACCAATTTACAGATGAGGAAGCTGAGGCAGAGAAGTTCAGAATTTGCTTTACGGAGCTACTCCGTAGTGTTAGAAGTCAGGATGGTGGTTCCCTTTGGGGAGGGAGTGATTGGAAGGTACTGAAAAATTCTGTTTCTTAATGTGAGTGGTGGCTGTATTTACTTTGTGATAACTCATTAAACTACACGTATGGTTTGCACCCTCTATTGTTTTATCAATAAAAGAGCTTATTTTTAAAAATGTTTTGCTTGAGGTTACACACGTAATAGTGTAGTGTGACCTGGGACAGAAGCCCTCTTTATCTGTGACACCATACTGCCTCCCTGATAGCTGTTACTATTTTTAACACTTTTTCTGGATGTCAGGAAAGATTTATATATTAACTCTCAGAATAACCACTTTTCGAACCGTGGACCCCAGCTGAGTGCTTTGTTTTTTTTGCTACCACAAAGGCCAGAACGCAGCCAAGGTAGAGACGACCCCCGCACCCCCAGCAGCCATTCTGGAGGTTTCCCAAATCTGGCGGTCGCCGCCTGGCAGCGTGAAGGCAAGGCCTCTGTCCCTAGAAGGCAGCCACCCTTTACATTCGCTGCTTGTCTCAGCAGGAGACCGACCTGGCATGCTCTGCAGTTTCCGGATCCCGGGGGCCTGGTCCTGTGCGTGGTCCATGAACATCCAGGCAAATAACTGCTTCAGTACAGGTGAGCCATGGCCGCCGCGCCAGGTTCTCAGAGTAATGGGTTTCTCAGACCTTAACTCCCCGGTCCAGCGGCCCCTCTCCCCAGACTACAGGTGACACTTGTCTCTCCACCCCATCTCCATCTCTGTCAGGCTTGTCTCGGTGGGTCCTGGTGACTAACGTGGTGACGGGACACCGGCTGTCATTTGGGACCAGCAGTGATGTTTTGGCCCAGCAGTTTGCTGTCATGGTAGGTTGGATTGGGAACGCGACATGAAGTTTCCCAAGAGTGGAAATTTTGCTGGATTGAAATTGGATTCCCGTGTGGCATTTAGTCCTCCCCCCATTTTTACAGGGAAGAATGAGGGCATCGGAAAGGATGAGCAGGTTACTTGGATATGTCTGCACTGAGTGAAAGGTGGCGGGTCCAGAAAAGCCTTATTAAACTGGCTTTAAGCAACTTCCTGTTTAAATGAACGGTTAGCAATTCTTAAGTAGTGCTTGTATTAGCCAGTAGGACAAGCAGTTTTTTAAATGTGTAAATAAGTTTCTTACACAGCTTTCAGGTTATACATTTTACCAGTTTAAAAGTCAAAATTCTAGTCATTAATACATTTTAAAGACTTGTCCCACAGAAAATGCCATCTCTTTAAAAATGTGGAGGAGGTGGTGTGCTGTTTCTAGCAGTCAGCACAAAGTCCATTAATTCGGGTTTCTTTGGCCATCTTCCCTCTCTATTTGGAACCTGGTGTCTTACCTGAAGCTCTGACCTCTCCTACTCCATACTCCTCACCCCAGCTTCTTAGAACAGCCTTGGAGGAGACAGGGCGCCACAATTTGGGCTTCAGAGTGAGGCCAAGGGGCCAGTGCAGCCAGTGGGGAGGACCCTGGAGCCACATGGGGTCCAGTTCTTTTTCCTTTTCATAAGGAACCCTTCCAACTACACTGAGGCTCAAGCTCTGACCCAGGAGGGCTGGGATGCGGGGAGCGGGGCTGTTCTGGAGGGCACACTCCACCCGGCCTTAGAGGGAGGTACCAAGCTGTGCCTCTTTCCATAGACTCCTTTGCTGTTTAATGGCTGTCGCTCCGGGGAGATCTTTGCCATTGATATGCGTTGTCGAAACCAGGGCAAGAACTGGAAGGCCACCCGCCTGTTCCACGACTCAGCAGTGACATCTGTGCAAATCCTCCAAGAAGAGCAATGCCTGATGGCATCCGACATGGCTGGAACGGTAGGGTAGCACTAACTTTCTCAAGCCACCAGAGCTGGTGGCCCAGAGGTCTTTCCGGTGGAGGGGCTCTGCAGAAGAGACCCCCGTGCCAGACAGCAGCATGGAAAGGCAGCTAGAGCGCCGGCAAGTTGTGAGCTGTGCGGGGCAGCTGCTCCATTACCCGCGGGGAGCCCAGTCTGATTTGGACAGCGTGAGGCTGGCTCTGGTGCTTTCGATGGTCTCTAGGCCTCAGGCGTTGGGGGCTTAGCGTTTCCTAACCTGAACAGGTCCTTGGACACCACCTCACCCTCCTTAATGGCCCCTTGTGCTTCTGCTCACAGATCAAGCTGTGGGACCTGAGGACCACTAAGTGTGTAAAGCAGTACGAAGGGCACGTGAATGAGTATGCCCTCCTGCCCCTGCACGTGCACGAAGAAGAGGGAATCGTGGTGGCAGGTACCTGGCACAGGGAAGATTCTAGTCGTCAAATTCTATCCCTTAGGGTCCCCAGCATCTTCAGCAGCAGAGGGAGAAATTACTCTAAAACAGAAGAGAATAAAGGGATCATGGGCTTTTGGGGTGGGGGAGACTAGATGGGACGTAGAGTTGGACATTAGTAAGCAGCAGTTTAAAGATTTTACTTACTGATTTTTAGAGGGAGGAAAGGGAGGAAGAAAGGGAGGGAGAGAAACATTGATGTGTGAGAGATACATCAATTGGTTGCCTCGCATGCCCCCAAATGGGGACCAGGCCTGCAACCCAGGCATGTGCCCTGATTGGGAATCGAACCGGCGACCATTCGATTCGCAGGCCAGCACTCAGTCCACTGAGCCACACCAGCCAGGGCAGTAAGTATTAGTTTAATCATCCACCAGCTGGACAGCCGTTTGTTCCCACATCAGTAGACAAGCATTATTTCAGTAACAAACGAATTAGGTGCAATAAAACACAGCAGCTTGGGAGATCTGGTTGTAGGGTTTATATCTGTTCACTAGGTCAGCATTCAGCATGACCTCATTCCATCATGCATCTTCCTGTCGAAAAGCTTGGGCTCCCCATTCTTTGTACTTGCATTTCCACCAGAGCATGCTGAGAAAAGAAATTAAGGTCATTGTAAAGGAACTGATGGCCGGTCCCTTTAACACCATCCCTGTGGATCTGTGCCTACACGTACGCAAGCTCTCTGCATTCTCCCACTAACCTGCCACATGTCTCCCCCCCCCCCCCAGTGGGCCAGGACTGCTACACGAGAATCTGGAGCCTCCACGATGCCCAGCTGCTCAGAACCATACCCTCGCCACACCCCACCTCCAGGACCAACATTCCCAGTGTGGCCTTCTCTTCTCGGCTTGGGGGCTTCCGGGGAGCGCCGGGGCTGCTCATGGCCGTCCAGCAGGACCTTTACTGTTTCTCCTACAGCTAATTCTGTAGGGAGCAGCCTGGAGGACTGTGGATTTGACTTAAGGGAGTAAAGAGTAGCCATACTTGTGCCAAAGTTGCTGCTTCCAGTGAAGGTATTTTTTTTTAATGGATGCTCTGTGTACACAGACCCCATCCATCCAGCTGCTGGGGAGAAAGAAGGTGCTATGTGTTGTGTGGAGACACTTTACTAAAGTTATTTCAGTTAAGTTGTGGGCTCAGAGAGCTTAAAAGTCCTTTTCATAAAAGGTACCTATTTCCTTTATTTGAATTCCTTAGAATAGTCCCTTCCTCCCTTTTATAAAACAAAAAATACTTTTTCTAAGGGCTGAAGGTTGGCAATAACTAAATTAAAACTCTTCACCAAAAGCCCTTTCAAGAAGGTGAATGCTGAGACTTTTGATACGGTTAGAGTGGTCAGTGTAGAGACATGCCTCTGTACTTGAGAAGGCCAGCTGGGGAGGAGAGGAGCGAGTCATTTCTCTTGAGTTTCTAGAGAAAGATTCAAGGCTGGAATTCAGAATCATCAGATGAGCCCCCTCACACTCAATATGAGGAGATCTTTGGGATTTCCTTTCATTATCATTCATAGGCATTGGACAGAAAGATGGATCTTTTTAGATGCTAGAGGTTTTAAGCAGGCTTGCCTTTTGTTGAGGCATCTTCCAGAATGTTAGGTACAGCATCTCCAACTTCCTTCATGGTGACTTGAATGTCACGTTCAAGGGCACCATCTCAAAGAAAATGGGCTTTGAGTTTTTACAGTCTAAGAGAAAGTTTGTGAGATGTTTACACCAAGTGTTAAAGAGCTTATTTTCCTACTGAACAATAAACTAAAAGAACCGTACTATGGCGTGTTGATTTCAGTGATTCAGGCGATCACGATGCTTGGCTGCTGTAGGCACCAACCCACTGCAGCAGCGTCATCTTAAATCTTGGGTGAGGAAAAAAGGGTAGACACCGGGAGGGACCAGCCTTAATGGCTTTGCTGGGGAGCTTCCCTTGGCCCCTCTAGATCCACCTGTGTGCCCTTTCCACCTGCTCTCTGTGTTCCCAAAGCCGACCTCTGAACTATACCTCTGTGGCTCCCCAGCCCTGGTGGGCTCAGCCAGTGGACAAGCCAGTAGGAGAGCAGAGGGCAGGCAAGTGAAGTGGGTGGTTGGTCCACAGCTTGTCCCCTGCTGGGCTGTGGCTGTTCCTCCACAGGAGGCCACGGCTTCTGTTGGAACACAGCTCTCTCTGGGTTCCAGTACCTTCTCTGCGCGTGTCCCAACCCAAAGCTGTAGTTGCATCTCACTGTTGCTTGCCCAGAATGCTTCACCAGTTACACTCTTCAGTTCCCCCCTTGAGTGTGTTACATCTGTTTCCTGCCAGAGCTCAAACTAATACAATTTAATGTACAGAGAAGCAAATTTTTTAAAAAAGGTCAGCTGATAAATGTGCTACATGTTTCAATATTTTTAGTGTCTCACATTTTATAAAGAACTTCCCCCTATCTTACCTGATTTGATCCTTGTAACAACCCACAAAGAAAGTAGGACAGTAGTAGCAACATAAAAATTATTAGTATCATTTTACAGGTAGCAAATCCTGGGCATAGATATTGAGTGACTTGCCTCTCTGATCATAGACCTCGTTAAGTGCAGTGCTGGGACTTGGAACCAGAAGACTTGAGATCACATTCTCTTTTTCATGCTCCTCCAGTCACTGACAATACCTGTGTATTACAACCAATACTGTGGAGAAATCAGGAAGTGGCTTGGTGCAAGTGTAAACATGCAATGCTAACATTTCATGACACATAATCACCGGGTAAATGAATTTTTCTGGCACCAGTGGGTATGAAGCTTGCTAATTCTTATGTGTGGAATCATTTAGATTTGTCCCTGTATCTCAGCAACCCTGTCATAACTGACCTGTACCTTGGTCCCAGGAAATATCTATAGGATTGAAGGGTCCAGGTGGCCACTCACTACAGAGTCTCTTGTATTAACTTCGGTGACAGGCCCCTGCCCAAGAGCACAAGCAAGTACAATAAATGATGAACCATGACCCTAACATCCATTCATACACTTGTCCCCTCAAGATGTAAGTTATTACAATACACAAGTTCATTCATTACAGGATCTGCAATTTAAAATCGCTGAGCTTTCTTCACAGTTCCTGTACTATTTCAACGGAGCTGGAAGCCCACAGTTGGCTACTCAGTCCAACTTTGCTCTCCCCAAGCAGCGTAGACATTCTGACCAGTCAAGACGCTACCAGGTGAGTTCTGACAAGTAGGGCCCTATCCCCGTATAACTTCTTAACTCTCCTTACCAACTGTGCCGTAGCCCAACTTGTTAGGTAAATACAGATGTCGAAGAATCACTTTAGATTTTCCTTGTGCTTTAAAGGTGGGGGAGAGATTGGCTTTGAAAACTTTTTTTTTTTTAAGATTGATTTATTTTTCAAGAGAGGAGAAGGGAGGGAAAAAAGGAGAGAAATATTGATTGGCTGCCTCTTGCACACCCCCAACCAGGGACCTGTCCAGCAACACAGGCTTGTGCCCTGACCAGGAACTGAACCAGCAACCCCTTGGTTTTCAGACCAGCACACAATCCACTGAACCACACCAGCCAAGTCTTGAAACTTTTCATTTCAATTTAGCAATTGGTTCTTGATCTCCAGTTAGCGGTCACTTCAGCCTTCTGGCACCCCTATGATTTGGATGTTGGAATATTTAAAGTTGCCCTAAAGGTTTCTCAGCTTCTCCTCATTTTTTTTGAATTCTTGTTTCTTCATTCTGTTCTGGTTGAATGTTTATTTCTTCCATCTGCTCCAAATCATTGATTTGAGTCCTGGTTTTCTTCCCTTCATTGTGGGCTCCCTGTGTATTTTTCTTTATTTCACTTTGCGTAACCTTCACTTTTTCCTCTATTTTGCAACCATAATCATTTCTGTAAACATCCAGATTTCCAGAGTTTTGAACTCTGCATCTGATAGGCTGGCTATCTCTTCATCCCTTAGTTCTATTTTTGGAGCTTTGATCTGTTCTTTCCTTTGGACCATATGTTTTTTTTTTTTGTTTGTTTGCCTGGGCATGCCTATTATGTTGTGAGGGGTGGAGCCTTAGGTGTTCACCAGGGCGGGGCAACCCACATCACTGCCTTGTGGTGCCTTATGTGGGGGAAGGGTCTGAGAGGGACCAATGCCCCTTGCTTGGCTCTTGGCTGGCTTTCAGTCACTTCCACTGCTACCCACAAGCAAATTGGGACCTTCTGGTGCTGATTCCCAGGTGGATGGGTTTGTATACATTCTGGGACCCTGTGGATCTCTCAAACCAACTCTCCTGTGAGACTGGCAGTTTCTCCCACCACCACAAACACCATAGGTTTTTACCGGTAGGGATTGAGGCTTTCTTTTCCTGCGCTGGAACCCTGGGTTGTGAGGTCTCTCTCACTCCCCTCTTCCTCCCCATTTATCCGCATGCAGATGTGGGACCACCTGGCCCACCAGCCACTGCCTTGCCTGCCCCGGTCTGCCAGCAGCAGCCTTGCCACGTGTCCTCTCCGCCCTGGCTGCCCGTCGCCGCCCCTCCCACTGGTCCGAATGAATGTTTCTTCTTCAACTCCTTGGTTGTTGGACTTCCATACGGCTCGATTTTCTGGCTGTTCTGATTATTTTTCATTTTTAAATTTGTTGTTGTCCTTCTGGTTGTGTGAAGAGACAAAGTGTATCTACCTATGCCTCTGTCTTGGCCGGAAGTCGGTATCTTGATTTTTTAAAACTTGCCTCTTAAGCAAAAGATACTGACCATATCTGATCTGGAAATGAAGAATTCACAACCGAAGGGTGGGGGAAAATGTAAGAGAAACTTTACATTTCAGTATCAGTATCAGCAGAGTAGAGAGGCATCGCTCTGGAGTCTTCAGGCCTGACTCCTTAAACCCCAGGTTTGATTCTCGTTTGGCAGGCGACCTGGGGCTTCTGAACCCCTCTGAGCCAGTGTCTTTAGCTGTAAAACATGAGCACCACTACCAGCCTTCCAGTGGGGTGGTGAGAATTATTAACCACATAAAGCTCCTCGCACAGTGCCTAGCATATAACAGAAATCCAAAATGTTGACTGTCTTATCTTTCCAATTCCAGGTAAGTCAAACCAGCAGAGTTAAACCCAAGATACGTAAGGATCTCACCACGTCCCATTATTTAGGAAACCACTTAGTTCTCAGCCGCAAGCTGAAACCTTTGGTCATAGGTCTCAGAGATAGGGTCGACAACAATCTCCTCCACCTGTGAGCAAGACTTTTCAACCGGGAAGTTAGTAAAACGTACCCTAACTGGGTAGCTCAGCTGGTTAGAGCACTGTCCCAATATGCTAATGGTTGTGGGTTCGATCCCTGGTCAGGGCACCCGCAAGAATCAATGACTGCATAAATAAGTAGAACGACAAGTCTGTTTCTCTCTCTCTAAAATCAATTTAAAAAAAAGAAAACTTCATGCAGCACCTCCCTAAAAGGGATGAACTAACCTGTGCTATTAAAGGTCAGGAGAGTGGCTACTCCCGGTGGGAGGGGGGACCAGGAGTTCTTGGGGGATAGTAATACTGTTTCTTCATCTGGCTGTTGGTTGATTATATGTTCAATTTCAGTAAATTAATCCAGCTGAAATGTGTATGCTTGATAGTGCAATGGGTTTTTTTAAGCCTTTGTTTTCATCCTGTATTTAGCTGTTTTTCGCCTGATACTTAGTTCAGGCTAGGACGGCCTATGTAGATCCTTTTGTTACTCTGACGCTGGGTCCCCTTCCTTTCCTGTTGGTCCGACTAGTGTCAGGAAGTCAGTTCACAATATTGTTCTGCGTCATGCCTGTGGCTAAGCAGACTCACCTGCTTGCGGTGCCCCTGCACAGCGACCAGGTCTAACCCGAGACACGCCGTATACATCACTCTTCCCCCAAACCCTCCCCACCCTGCCCTGCTTACCCGAGAAGAAAAGAGAAGATAAGGACAAAAGGGACCAGGGGCAGGAAAGAGAAGGGAAGGGACAAAGACCAGAGTCTCAATAGCCACAAGAACAAAGAAACAGTGGAGGACAGACATAGGGGTTGAACAGACAAGGCAGGGCAGGGGACTGACATAAGGTAGACAATTTCCCCAGGGTCTCCATAGGTCCCTAGTAACAGCCTCTTCTGCTGTGAGAGATGATTCCTCGGGGACTGTGATCCCACAGCTACCAGGGTGAAACCCTTAAGAGCACAAGTTGTTAAGCAGCTGCTACCACTGCAACACACAGTATGTGACACAGGCTGCCCTATTGGGGACCAGGCCGGCAGAGCTCAGCCTGTGCCACAGCCCCGAACACCGCTCCCCACAACCACCTGGCCTCACGGCCTCTGTGGAAAGCCCTGGTGAACAGCCAGTGCAAGAGAACAGCATGGTCAGTGACCGCATGTGTAGCCCGCCAACCACGAGAAAGGGTTCTCCGACCGCCCGTTTGAATACACTCTTAAGGAATACCCACAGGGTTCCCGGTCCGAGTTAGTAAACTGAGCTGAGGCACGCTCTCTGTCCAAAGCTGGGGAAAAACGGCCTGTTGGCATGAGATTAAAACCCCTATGATGATGGTTTTGTAGTATTTGGCTATGTTCTTGTTAGAATACTAAACTGAGGAGTTTACAGGTAAAATATGACCACCACCCTAGAAATACACGTCACTTGGCTTCTGCTTTGAAAGTAGCACTAGCTGCTTTCCCAGCACCTAGAAAGAGGGAGCAAGACTTACTAGCGGAGTTAAAGGAAAGAGTCAGCACAGCGCATATTCAGCAGGAAGATTCCTTTATAACGGCGAATCTGATGGTACACAGTACTAGAGTAGGGCCTGTCACGGCCACAGGAGTGAGGGAGCAGGTCTGAGGACCGACGCGTTCCAGGGCTCACGTCACACTGACACTCACACAGAGAGTGACTGCCAAGTACCCCCCTGAAGCTCCGCCCATCCACCCACCACCAGTTCGGTCAAGAACTATGTCACTTTTTAATTCTTCGTTTTTGGCCATTGGAGATAAAATTCACCATGACGACAGGATGTCAGCACAACAGTCTCTTTCCAGTCAAGATAGATGTGGATGTCCCAGCTCTTAATGAGAAACAAAAGTTCGTTTGACGTCTCTTGCGAGGACCAGAGAGAATTTTTTTCTTAATGATCTGTTGTAATATTTATATATATATACTTAAAAAAAAAAAAAAGAAAACAACAACAACTAACAGTCCATTCTGTGCTCTGTTTCCCTGGAAGATTTCTCATGATCACCCCTCCAACAGCTAGAGGGGTCATGTGTCTGGGAACAAAGAATTAAGACACTTCAAAATAAGCAATAAAAATCCCAGTGCAACACTCAGAAGCAGATGAAGGGCCTGAGGGGGCGCAGGGGAGGGGAGCAGGTGCTGCATTTGGAAGCAGGGTAGGGCCTCTGGGAAAGCCGAGTGGGCGCAGACGGGAGCAGCAACAAGCAGGAAACACTGCTGGGGAAGGCCCATTTCCTTCCAGGCTCCCCTAGGTATGAGGGTGTCACGAGGTTGTCACATCGCCCGCACTTGGACTTCATAGGGCTGGGGACCCTGTATCCCTCACCCTCCACCCACTCCGGTGACCTGCACGCTAAGCTGAGTGGTCTCTGAAACAGGCTTAGGCCACGGACTGGGAGCCGGCTCTGGAGGGCCCAGGTAGATCCCTTTCAGGCGTTTCCAAGCAAGCACGTGGGAGGCTCACTTCCTCAGGCAACCAAGAGGCATGAAGGGAAAAGGCAAAGAAAGGAGAGACTTCGAAGGCTTGGGAAAGAAGGAAAGGTGACCAGCAACACAGTGGCTTTGTACCTGGCTCGGTTTTATGGGGAAGACCTGCTGCCACTGTCACCCTAACCCTGTGCTGGGGACAGACTATAGTAAGTCTTTGCAACCAGCAACAGCCTGAATATACTCCATATTCTTTTCATATGTCTATATGGGCATATATTTTTATTTATTATTTTTAACTGAAATAAATGCAACAGATTTTATAAGCTGCTCGGTCCCCTGCCCTGAAGGGTTCATGCCTTCGGGCCTGCCACCAGGCTCACCCCAGCTTGCCATCTGTCCTACCCCACACCGTGGGAAAGGCCCCAGGATGAACAGAGGGGATACACACCACAACAGGTGACCAGGAGGAGGGCCTACCTCAATGAGACTTCTGCTTCTAACCCTGAGAACCTAAGGAGTTGTGAAGGACTTAGAGAGGGAGCTAGGGTTAAAGATCACCGGGCTTTTTATTGCAGTTGAAGCAGACTCGGACAGGATGGTCCCAGCCTCGGGAAGGGACAGCCCGGCGGTCATGAGAGCACTCATCACAGAAGCCCTGTCCGCAGGCCCGGCAGTGGTGCTTGGAGAGCTTGATGCTGAACTCCTTCCGGCAGTTATGACAGTGCAGGATCTCGTGGTCGGGCACCCAGTACGCTGGCCTGGCTGCATCCTTGACCAAACCTGTGGAAGGGAGGGAACCGTGAAGGGTGGGACATATGGAACCCAACACCCTGAGTCCCACTGTGCAGGAAGGCATCCTCAGACCCTCCACTGGCTCCCAGTCCAACTGCACACAGAACCACCTACGGACTACTGCGACATACAGATGCCTGGTCTCTCCCATACCACCCAGGCCAAAACCTTCAGGGCTGGGACCCAGGCACTGAAATTTGCGTGTCTATTCAGCTCTCCGGGTAACCCTAAGGTGCAGCTGCATTAAGAGCCACTGGAGTAACAACAAGAAGTTGGACGGTGGAGCCAGGACACATCTTCATTCAAATCCCAGTTCCATCGAGCACGAACCAATTAGCTGCAGGTTACAGAGGTTCTTCTCAGGGCCTGGGCTTGCCCATCTTTAACAACCCACCTTCAAGAGCTGTTATGGTGATTACAAGCAATAACATGTCTAACGCACTGGCCTGGGACCTGACGGCAGGTGAGCACTTGGTGAGCACGGCTGGCGGGCTCTCTGTGCCAAGGGCAGACCCTGCCTCGCCCAGTTACCTGTGAGGGCAGATGGAACCTGAACTTCAAGCCTGGGCAAATCCATCTATCCCTGCACCCTGGAGTCAAAAGCTCATAGTGTGCTTATTTTGTGAGCCACAGTAATTAAATCTGCAACAATTTTCATTACCTGCCCGGGAGTCCTTGGTCTCTTCTCTACAAAGGGCTGACGTACCCCAGGCCCTGACAACCTGCCTAAGCCCTCCACACACTGGTGGGTTTCTCTTCCCATCTTAGTTACAAATACTCCTCACAACCAAAGATGAGTAGCTAACTTAAACTTAAATCTAAATGAACAACAGCTTGGCTCGTGTGGAGAGTTAAAGACATCCACAAATTCGCGGACACTACTGCTCCCTCCCTTGCATCCAGGCAGGCTCTGTGCCTACAGAAGACTGTGGAAGTGCCCATTTCCAGGCCCAGGCCCTAGAAGAGACTGGCAGCTTCTACTTGTCTCTTGGAATATTAGCTCTTAGAGCTCTGAGCCACCAGGTAAAGAATCCAACTACACCGAAGAAATGACATGAAGAGAGGCCTGGAGAATATACAGGGAGAGAGGGAGGCTCTGCTGCGCCCAGCCTTCCAGGCATCCCTGCCAAGGCCCAGCATGTAGGTTAGGGTGGTTTAGACCCTCAAGGCCAGTCCAGCTGCCATACTGGAATATCAGGTAGTAACTCCAGGCAATGCCACTTGAAGCAGAAGGATTACCTTCCGGACTTAAAGTTGTGAGACACTGTAAAATGGTGGTTGTTTTAAGCCTAACATTTTCAGGTAGCTTGTTATGCAGCGACCGGTGGTATAAGAGAATGGCCTCCAGAGGTAAACACGAAACCACTAAGGCATTCTGCAGAAGCAAGCAAGCAAGCATCAATCAATTTTCAGTCAACTGCCTATTGTCCAACTCAACCACGGTCTGCAAGCCTCTGACAAAATGGCAACCCGGGATACTCTGAAACCTTTCATCCCACATACACTACACTCAAGAGAAGCACTGCCAGCCCACCTAGTGGTATGTCAATGGCTGTCACCACGGCTCCCAAAGTGTTCTGCACAGCCTCGCCCACCTTCCGAGCAATCAGTGTTCCGCCTTCATCGTCCGCCTGTGCCTCAGTAACATCTGTAGACGATGACAAAAGGAAAGCCGTCAGCCGTTAGTCACTGCCCAGATAGAAAACCCAGGGGGCAACAGCACAGCACTCCTGGATTCTTCTCCCAGGGTGCCACTGCGTGGTCCTGCAATGGTCCCAAGGGTCTGGGCTATGGGTCTGGTCAGCCCAGATTCTACGACTGGTGACATCTGTTAGTCCTTTACCTCGACCTCCCTTCAAAGTAAACCAGAAAGGTTCCAGGAGCACGACCTAGAACCCTCTCCAAGAGAAGACTCAGTCTAAGCCATGTCTGATAAACACAGGATAGGATTAACCCCTCCCTCCACTCCCCTTCCAAGGACTAGCACCCCCAGGACTCAGAGAATGACTAGCTAAGACCAAGGGAGCAATTGCTCTCAGAAGAGTGATACAGTTGGGAACAGGGCTGGGCATATGGGAGTCCAGTTCCCATCACCAGTACCAAGGAGAGACGGCCCCCCTCCACCCTTGCAGCACCTGGGCCCCACGTTACCTAACTGGATATTCCTGGCTTCGTAGCAGTTGTCACACACACGCACGGGCACAGGACCCCAGCCCCGCTCAGGCACTGGTCGGGTCTTGGATGAACAGGCATCACAGAAGCCCTCCCCACAGGCCCGGCAGTGATGCTTGGTGTCGTTATCTTTAAAGGATGTCGCACACTTGCTGCAGCTCTGTTCCAAGCCCAAAACAAACAGAGGCAGGTGTAATTTGTGTCTGCTCAGCTGAGAAATTCACTGAAACCCAGGGAGAGGACCACGGGACCATCCTGAAATGGTCCTAACGTAGGGATCCTAAAACCCCAGCCACGTGGAATGCCCCCGCTGAAGTACAGGTGTGATGAGCATTTTCTTCCAAGAAGTGCTTGGAGAGGCTCTCAAATCATTTGGCTGAGTCACAGCGTTCTTCTCAGAAGAGCTAACTCTAGCCAGAGAAAAATGAGACTTTGTTTGTTATTGGCTTCTCAAAAGAACCTCTGGGCAGCTGGTGAGGAACAAGTTCCTTGTCGCAAGGTATTTGGGCCAAAGACGGGTGCTCCTTTGCTGTGGGTGCTATAGAGGTTTATGAGTTAAGACAAGGATGACCCTAAGTGATCTCTAAAGGTCCCTTTCCTCCAAATTCTGTATCTGTGGACTTATACATCTGATCAATAACGATTGGCCCCTGCAGGTAAGAAAACTAAAATCCACCACAAAGAAAATACTTGCAGAATAACACAAAGGGAAATCAGTGGGCGAAGAGGACACTGGCTGCCTTAATGTATCCCCCTTTCCAACACTCTGGGAGCTAACCTGACAGGGAGGGAAATTCCACACCTCCCCCACAGAACGAGCTTAGGACAGGGTGAAGCGGCAAAGGGAAATGGGCCGTGCCGGGGATACAGGAGCACCCTGCCACACCATACCAGGATCTGGGAGTTGGGCCTCCAGTAGGCGGGGGCTATCTGGTCTGTCAGCCAGGATGTTACGGCCTTGGTGGGCCCAAGGCTAAGCTCAGACACTGACTGAGCCATGAAGTTCACCCCGTCCAAGAGGCGCTGGGCAGCATTGTTGTTGTCCTTCAGAAATCCATCGGTCTGAAATGAAAACGCGGGCTCCCATCATTCTCCGAAAGAAGGGAGTCAAAGGAAGAAGGAAGAGGGGTCTCGGGTGAGTTGCACACTCACTACACCAACTCAGAACTTCAAACCCCTGGCAAAAATAATGGAAACAGACCAGGAATCCCTTCGGCTTCTAGGTGACACTGTGCCAACCAGTCATTACTGACTTATTCTCTTCAAGGCGACCATAAAACTTGGTGGACAACTGTTCAATTCAGAACTTACTTTGCTCATAAGTGAGCTCAAAAAGGTCTGTCCAGAAGGTATCCAGCCATGTAGTATGAAAAACAGAGACATTTATTGAGGAAGATACAAGATACAACAACATTGTATACAGGACACTGATGCCTCAGTCCCCTTCAAAGCAGGAACCTTGGGACCCTCATACAGTTCTCCCAATTGCCATCAGCTGCCCTGTCTTATTTTCCTGAATCTCATCAACTGTCTGAAATCTTGTCACTTTCAAAGGTGATTTTAGTTTTGGGAAAAGCCAGGAGTTGCAAGGTGAGTCACCCGGGTGATTTGATGTTTCGCCAAAAACTCTGCATGAGACGTGACACATGAGCAGGCAATGTTGCTGTGATGAAGCTGACAGTCACCAGTTGCCCATAGCTGCCCTTCTGAATTGTCCGAATAGTTTCCATGGAGCAATGTTCAAGCTTAACACAAAATTTGATGCAGATCTGTTGCTCTACCCGCTCAGTCATTTTAAATGCAATGGCCACACAGTACACATGCTCACTCAATGCCATCTACCTCCCCCCGCTGGCTAGTACAGTGAAGTTGCCATTGTTCATGCACATGCATTCCAGTCCACCCTCCTTGCCTTCCAGGTTACATGGATGTCGTGCAAACTGTTCTCATTATATTAACAATGGCTGGACTTTTTCTGGACAGACCTCGTATAATCCAGGAGACACTTGTGTAAAGATGACACTTTCTACAAGAAGCACCCCCCATCACAGGCAGGGTTAGAAGCCCTTCTTCTCAGTTCCTCTAATACCATGTACAGCTCCAGGAATCCTATTTCCATGGATAAGTGCAATATCTGTTTATGGACTTGACTCCCTATTAGACTGTAAACTCTTGGAGAACAATAACCTATCTTTTTCATTTTAGTGTTTTTACTAAGTATCTAGTTCAATTCTGAGCACACAATATTCAACAACTTACGCAGAAATAATGAATGAATGAGCGAATGAACAGAAGGGGAGGAGCCTGTATTTCCCGATTTCCAAGGACTGGGGAATAGAGCCTAAAAGTAAACTATAGTATAACTGTTTTCTTCGACTATAAACTATCTTGTCATAGAGATGTTAATTTTTACAAGAAAGAATTAATGCCAGTCAAAAAACAAAAAGACAGCCCTGGCTGGTATGGCTAAGTGGACTGAGTGCCGGCCTGCGAACCAAAAGGTCACCGGTGTGATTCCCAGTCAGGGCACGTGCCTGGGTTGCGGGCCAGGTCTCCAGGAGGGGGCGTGTGAGAGGCAACCACACACTGATGTTTCTCTCCCTTTCTTTCTCCCTCATTTCCCCGCTCTCTAAAAATAAATAAATAAAATCTTTAAAAATAAATAAATACAGTCATAAAGACACTTTGTGAGAAAATTATACTTGTGTAAGGCCACATTAAATCCACGGAATAGAACGGCCTGGACCATCATGTCAATGGGGTTGGCTCCAGAAATGAGACCACACTGGAGTAACAAATTTCAGTGGGGTTGGAGACTGGAAAGAAGAGAAATAAAACGATAAGGAAATCGTCAGTTTTATGGCATCTGGAGGATCCAGGAAAGCTCAAAGTTGGGTCTGCAGATAGGTCTCTTAGGCTGACCAGTGGCTTTAGGGATCGCCCAGCAAGGGGAGCATCACCAAGTAAAAATAAATCTCTTAGAGAAAATGGCTTATCTTTTTTCTATGGCAAAAAAGAGATTTTGGATGTGTTGTGATTTACAGGTAATTCCAGGTGTGAATTGTGGTTTAATGCAGAATGAAAGCAGCATATCAATGCCTCATAAACAGATTTGTTTTTCCAACATCTTGAATTCGAAAGTCGAATTAAAAAATAGTAAGGGTCTATAGTAACCCCACTTCTTAAGAGTATTATGTCAAGAAAATTTCCAAAACAAAGAAATGGCTTCCTTACCTAAAGATGGTCACTACAGTATTTTCTTTGATAATAAAAAACCCTCAAAAAAACAGCGTGAATGTTTGAAAAGGGAATGGGGAATCAAACACTAGATATAATGCTACACAGTGACTACCAATGAGAATCATGAAAAGTAGAAGCAACATGGAAATAAAATTGTAGTATGAGAAAAAGGCAGATAAATGGCATGTAAATTATAATTACATCTATATAAACACGTGCATATGGAAAATGAGTGGGAAGACTATGAAAAAATGAAGTTTTATTTGCTAAGGCAGTATAGCTATAGATCAATTTTTTATTTACTTAAAACTGTGCTTCTAATATATATGCAAAAAGAAATGAGAATAACAGCCTAAAACAAGAAAGGCTTTCCAGATCATGCCTTCCTAAGCCACCAACATACTGAAATTCATGGTTACCCTTAATTCTAAGCAAGTTCCACTTTTCCACACACATGAATAACTGAATGATGCAAGAGAAAGAAGAATAAATAAAGCTGCTCTTACTCCAGGCCACACATGCACAATCTCTGTCCGCACCACCGTATCCACGGGATCTTGGTTCCCAAACCAGTATTGCCGGCTACGATAGACCACGCCGCAGTTAGGACATTCGATCACATACCTACAAGGAATGCAAATAGATACTATTACCCAGCCGGGTGCCTGGGGAGGCGAGCACACCAAACAACCCTTAGCTATGTCGTTTAAACTCACCCAGACCAGGCATATTTTGCAAGACCCATCCAGGGGGAGTCGGTGGAAGCAGATGTCTTGGGCACTACGCTGACTTCCTTGCCTCTCTCATAGCAGGCCTGAAACATGGAGCACTCTGCCAGCTTCTTCTCTGTACACCAGCCCCATGGCCTCTTCACACCCCTGTGCAGCCCCCACTCCCCACAAGCCACACCAGCTAAGAGTTTACTGACCCTAAGTTTAGCACATCACAAGAAAGCTCATTTCTGTAAAGAAGCCAGTACCATGAATGGTCGTGAATTGAATGTATACCCATCCCGGGCCCCAAAACTGAGCGTGTAAACTATACACCCATCATAGACAGAAGAATCAAAACTGGATTCCTGAAGAGCACTTCCGTTCTTAAGAAGAACAAACAGTCAATGGATATAACCCCTGCATACAAGTTCAAGAGAAGGAGGGGGAAAATAAGCTTAAAAAAAACAAGAAAAGAAAAGAAAAAATGAGGCCCAGCAAAGACGACACGTGAGCTCTTTTGGTTAGAGCTGGGGAGAAGTTCCCGAGATATTCAATTTGAATGTCAGATACTTTGAGATGCAGCAAAGGTGCCCCAAGCCAGTCTTCCCGAAAGGAGAGTGTGGCCAGCAAGCCAGCTGCAGAAGCAGGGAGAAGCTCGGAGGACTCACCTTGCAGGTGTAAACTCGGTTGTCATACTGGTGGGAGTAACTGCAGCGGCTCTTGGCTTCGTGAGGTACTCCTTCTTTCCCATGATTCATGCTGTTCTTACATCCAGCCCTGAGTGAAGCCCAAAAGCTGACAATGAGGCGGCCAAAGAAGCCAAGCTACTTACGTAGGAGACTCTGACCCTGAGCCAGACACAGGGCCAAAACCAGGCCTTGCTTATTAACTAGATCCCAGATACGGAGCACAGAGAGGGCAGTCTGTCTCGGGAACCCACATGCCTGTCTTATACTTGCAGTCAACATCACCACCAAGGTAGAGCACTTATTACTCTTGTACGAAGAGAAAAAGAGAAATGAGGAAACTCTTCTCAGAAAAACTACCTGGCCCCTCCGTAGGAAGAGAGGAGCCAGAAGACACCGACTTGACAAGAGATTAATCCTGAATGGCTCTCAGGAAATTAAAAAATCCAAACAGCCCTGGCTGGGTGGCTCAGTTGGTTGGAGTGTCACCCTGTACACCAAAAGGCTGTAGGTTTAATTCCCGGCCAGGGCATACACCTAGGCTGTGGGTTTGATTCCTGGTTGGGGAGCATATGGGATGCAACAGATCAATGTTTCTCTCTCACATCAATGTCGCTCTCTCTCCCTTCCTCTCTCTCTAAAATCCATAAATATATCCTCAAGTGAGGATTAAAACAAATCCAAACAGCATGGAATAAGTAAACAGGCTGCCAAGGTGCCAAACAAAAACCAGCCCCCAGCACTTGGCAATGCATTAAGAAGAAGCTTAAGCTGGACAAGAAAATCTTCCAAATGAACAGCAAGCTCTGCCTTCCTGACAACACAAAAACAGCTTTCAGGACTTTAGAATTTCCCTGTGATACAAGGGAAAGTTCTGGAAACTCTGGTGAAGCTCAGTTAGAATGGAAAAGTGACGATCCAACAGAGCCTAAGCCCCTTATGCTGGGCCCATGGGCCCAGCAAAAGGGAAGATAAGTCACACTGGCAACTAATATCCCTCTTACCAAGCAAGATAATCCTTAGTTCTCCCTGCCCCTGAATATAAGAATCCAAGACCCAAGTCATTTTTACAAATTCAAAACCAAAGTGGTCCAGTGCCCAGCGGGTGGCCTACAAGGGTTTGATGCAAAAAGGCTAATTACAACAGAAAAGGCTCAAGTGTCCCCTCCTATAGATGGGCAAATATGGAGGACACAGGCAGTGCTCCTAATGGGAGCAAACGCAATATAGTGGTGGGGGCTGGAACGTGGAGCCTGCAATCCAACTGAGACACTCTGCATTTAAATCCCTTGGCTGCATCAGACCAGTCGCCAAACTGTGATTTAATAGCCATGAACAGCTCAAATTAATCCAGTGATCCTTAAAGTGTGGTCCCCAAACAGTATCGCCTAAAAACTTGTCAGAAATAGCAAGTTCTCAGGCCTTACATCAGACCTACTAAATCCAACTGCGGGGGCCAAGCCCAACAATCTGCTTTAACGTGTCCTCCAGGTTTTTCTGATGCATGCTACCTTTGAGAATCACTGCTCTGGTCCCCAGACCAGCATCACAGGCATCACTCGGAAGCTTGTCAGAAATGCAGAATCTCACCTAGACCTGCTGATCCAGAATCTGCATTTTAACAAAATCACAAAGTGAGGCACACATATATTGGAGTTTGGGAAGCACTGCTCTAATGCGATGTCCTCAACTCGGGTCACACTGCAAAATAATCTCAGGGGCCTTTTAAACACACCAACACGCCACCCCAGATCCATTAAATCTGTCTCCCTGGAGGTGGGGCCCAGGCTTGGATAATTCTGAAAGCTCCCTGGATAATTCTGATGTGCCCTAAGCATTTGCCCTCAGAGTGAAAGGAATCAACTAGGATCGATACGGGCCACAGTGCTTTGCACATTGGGGTATCAAATATTAGTTGAAGAAATGGATTAACTGTGATTGAGAGCCCTGGTTGGAGAAACTTAAAAAAAACGGCAACCTGAAAGCTTAAGTTTTCTACAGTAAAAACTGCCCAAACCAGAAGCCAGTCAATTTCACACCTAAACTAGGTCGAAATCTTCAGGGGATTCTTCATAAGCATGTGTCCTGGAATCCCATACGAACTCAAAATGCAGTTCCCCGACCACCAGGAACATCTGGGAACTCGGAAGTCACCATCTCGGGCCCCGACCCATCCGTAAATCAGAACCCAAAATTTAACCAGACCCCAGGTGATTTGCATGCACCCTGACGTCTAAGACGCGCCATTCTGAGTCTCTTTTCCCAAGATGGGGAGATGGCTGGCCTCACTTACCCACAGCTGAGGCACAAGGAGGAGCAGGTGAAGTACTCATCTGGAAAAAAGGAGCTGTGCGCCATCTGGTCATCGGGGATCTCACCGCTGAAGCGGTCACTCAATGCCTGGCAGGAGGAAAGGTGACATGAGGCACTCAGCAGAGAGCCCTGTGCTTTGGCCCTTCCGCCACTTGCTCTTCTAAGATCCCCTCACTGCTGGCTTATTTCTCACAGGCTCCACAGCAGAAAGAGGGAACTTACCTTTAACCTCCTTGGCCCAACCTGCACCAATCCTCACCACAGGAAACCTCAGGAAGAACCGGCCCATTTTCCAAGTGGTTGGAAGTGAGCAAAGTTACTGTTCTCTCCTAATTACCTTGGAGGTTATGAACACCTCACACATTCAGTCTTTCATTCAAAACCACCACAGACACTGATTAATACCCACTTCATCCTTGTGACGCTGGGACCAGGAAACCGAGACCTGAGAAAGTGGTCTATCTTTAAGTCAGAGGCAGAGTGGAGAAGTGAGCTGGGAGTTTCGTGGGCTTGCATCCAGTTCTAACCTCAGGCACACATTTAGAGTTCACTAGGCCACAGAACTATCCCAATGTAGAAAAATGTGTCATCAGCCAAAAAACAAGGAAGAATTATTATAGGGTTTGGCAGCCTTTTATCAACTACAGTAACCTAAAAGACAGCAAATAAATAAAAGGACCCAAATAAATGCCAAAAAGAAAGATGAAGTACTTGCAGAGGCAAAGTGAAAATTTTACATTGAAAGGCACTTCCATTTCTAATCCTGTTTTCATACATTATACTATATTGAAACTATTCTTCAGGCTGATTTTTTTTTTCCCTGCCAGGCCCTTAGTCATATGCAGTGGAAAAGTTATCTATATTAACAGAAATGGGCTTTCTAGGCTTCCAAAAAATCAGTCAATGCACACAGTTCCAAGCTTCTAACTTTCAGTTTCCTGTTCTGAGGCAGCCAGGCACTATTCACGGGAAAAGAAGGAAGAGCAGCCTAAAACAAAAGGACACGAAGTTACTTGCTTTGGTAAAAAGGCCAAAGAAATTTTAAGATGAGATTAGAAAAAGGGAAGATTAGGTTTTAAACTAAAGTTCTCAAGCTCTGAAAGCAGGTTCACTTAATGAGAGCTTATCTGTTAAAGTTCCTTTTCCTTTTTTCAATGAAGTCTTAATACCATGAGCTGCAAACTCAGGTGTTTACAAAGGCAAGTCATACCAATACTGAGTGAGGTCAGGTGTAAGACAAGGGTAGCGGCAAGGAATGAATCACACCGCGAGGATGCACGACTCACCTAACGGCACTCCAATTCAGCTTCTGCAAGGACAATGCACAGCCTGTAAAACATCATCTGCCAACAATGGCCAACCAAGCTGGCAGTCCTTGACTTAGACACCCCCAGAAAAGATCTGACAAGCTGTAATACATGTAAGTCCTGTCATCTTGCAGGGAATTTTTCACATACTAATTTAGGGAGAACACTAAGATTCTGGACGATAAATGAAATACATATGAATATTAATGAGAATAAATGAGAAGCAGGGCAAGCAGAGTCACTCACTAGCCCACACTGTCCTTCTCTCCCCTACTTCTTAATGTGACCCATTCTCAGGGGATTTTTTTAGCCTCACCTCTTCCGCGAAGCCTTCTCAACCACTTTAGACACACCACACTCTGCTTTCTCTGAAGGCCTGCTGTACTCAACACCTACACTAGTATCGAGTAATTAGGCGATGATGCAAAGCTATGGGACTGCCGTGTTTCATCTCCCAGACTAGATCATAAATGTTATGAAAGAAGTTTCCTACCTTTGTATTCTCTAACTCCCAGTGAAGGCCCTAACAGGTACCTAACTAGGACCTCTGGAACGAAGTACCCCCACACCAACCCCTGCCCTCCCCTCCTCACCTTGGCCCTGCCTCTGCACCAGGCTTCCTCCCCCAGGCCCACAGGCCCTCTCTCACTTTGGGTTAAGTACTCCCTCATTGGACAAACTACTGATAACTCTTAAGGCTATATTTCTCACAGCTGTGTACATAACTCTCTGAGGCTAGCTGATGGGAAAAAAAAGTATTACCTTCCTAATGCATCAATTTACTGACAGATCTGGGTAGCAAGTTATTTTTATCTAAAAAATAAACATGGATATAACATGGAACTAAGCGGAAAATTTGCTGAAATTAAACATGAGATACTTCCCGCCGCTCCAGCCCCCGGCCAAAGTCATTTCAGGTTTTAGTTGGCAGGTATTTCCTTATCTATAAAATGGGGATGCCCAAAGTACCTTCCTCAGAAAGGGTCTTCCTGGGTTACACTGTGAGGATCAAATGAAGTTACCCATATGGAGCACGTGGCATAGGCTGGGAGCTCAGAAAACGTTAGCTGCCGTTATTAATATCATTTTTATTGCTTTTTTATGCTGAGAATTTAATTTTCTTCCTTAGATACCCTTGCTACCTAAATCAGATAATGCAAGAGATATAAGAGCCTCTCTCCATGACAGTTCTTTAGTCTTCATGGCTGCCTGCACACGTGGGTGAATGCAGCTAAGTCCTCATTCGATGTCATCAATAGGCTCTGTGACTTGAAGAGAAACAGATGATGAAACCAGTTTTACCAGACTCATTGACACAAACAAGAGTTAAGTTCCTTAAGCTGCAGCATCTCATCAACGTTATAACAAAATGTTTACCAAAACGTTATTTGAGGACCTGCTATATTTAGCTGCAAAAAAGATGCTTGTGCATCTAATCAGGTGATAGAGAAAGTTAAAGAGAACTGAAGAATGTAGAAACCACTAAAGAGGTATAACAAAAAGCAAAGAGAAGTGTTTTTGGCCCCTGAATTTTTTCTTCTAAGTCAGTAACTAAAAGGATAACCTAAGTACTAACTTGTCTTGGGAAAAATAATATATTTAGCATGAGTTCAACAGTTGGGTTGAATATGGAGGGGGGAACTGCTACTCCGCAGTAAATATAAAACTGCATCCCAATTAACAGTGACAGTACAAGATTCTTTCTGTTCCAAAACCCAAATGGCCCGGTTCACTTCTCTGAAAGTTCTTCAGAAAAATGGGGGCATTTCTAAGTATTGTATCTCAAAATTCAGCATAACACAATCTGAAGCCTGATTCCCATGGCATGATTCCCATGCCCATGGAACCTCCATCGCTGCCTGTCCTAAACAAATGAACCGTTGGTTTACGTTGGCCAAGGCACCAGTAACCCCTTATGACATCAGAAAGAGAACTCCTAGGCTAACCAGCCTCATCACTTCATATGCTGGTCACCCATCCCCCAGAATGCTGGGAAACACAGTAAGCATCTTTCTTCCCTCACAAGTCCCTGAAGTAACGAATCAGACCCTGACAAACTTCAGGAGGACGTAACATGAATCAAGCGTATGAGGATATTCAGTAACTGTCTTTTTAAAAAAATCTGATGTTAGTGTGCTTTAGATACAAGAGTAAAAAGAAACTGTTCTTCCTCTGTATCCTGCTTGTTCCTGTCCAGCATACATATTACCACCTGATCTATATACTTTGTCTTTCAAAACTTCCTAACCTCACATCATTCCAGGGCTTCTTGGGCTCTCTTCCTCCCGAAGTCCCCAAACTATGGAGAAAGGCAGGGAAGAAACTCTCCTGCACAAGCTTGGGAAAGCATCTGAGGTAAGTCTGGAAAAGCTGGCTTAGAGACCAGGTGATCTTTGAACTTTAGTTGTCCTGGCAACAGTATGGCTCTTTCTGTTGAACCTAAAAGGTTAAGTCATCAAGGGCTAGCAGTGAATTTTCTGATTCAAAATGGACTCTTAGGCAATCACAGTACCAGCCCCAATAGAATAGTAACTTCATAAATACTTAATTGGAAAGATGGAATTTCTACATTTTGAGATCAGAGGTCAGAAAAGGTATTATATAAAACCTATACAAATTCACCTTTTTTAAACTATTTTATTTTCAGAAAGTAGGTGAGGGAGAAAGAATAGGAGAGAAACATTGATGTGGGAGAGAAACATCAATGTGTGGTTGCCTCTCACACGCCCCCAACTAGGGACCTGGCCTGCAACCCAGGCATGTGCCCTGACGAAGAATCAACCAGCAACCTTTCGGTGTGCAGGCCAGCTCTCAATCCACTGAGCCACACCAGCTGGGGCACAAATTTGACTTTAAAATGATCCTCTCAATTATTCAGAACTGTAATACAGACAACAACAGTTAATTCAATATTCAAGTCCCTGATTCAACAGGGATCTGAGCATCTCTTTTCTTCAGATTTATCTACTCACTCAAGGTACGCTCTTCCTGTAGGTACCTGAGCTGTTGCTACAATGGAACCTGACCAAAGGAGTGAGTGGTCAGGAAACGGGAAATAGTCCAGCTGGGAAAGAGGCACTGGGGCCTGCCCCACACTGTGGCAGTAAGAGCGACTCGGTCAGTAGGGTTGTGGGGGAACCACTAAAGCAGAAAGTGACTGCATCTCCCTCCCTCCCTCTCTCTCTCTCTCACACACACACACGCATAAACACACACACTCTATAAACTCTTCAATCTTTCTCATTTATTGTATTTCCTGTTCAATAATGACCATGAAAAGTAGCACATGGGCTCCCTTTGAGTCCAATAGTGTTACATCAATCAGGTGGAACCTCATAAATAAGATGCCGCTAATAATTTTTTAAATGTATACCAATGGCATTAAAGAGAATGAAGTATATAGTATGTACTAATATGGAAAGATAACCAAGATGCATAGAATGACAATCAGAGAATTAACAACCTCTAAATGTAAAGTGTATTAAAACAACAACCAAAAGAAAAAACAAAAACAATTTTTTCAAAGATTTAAGGAAATTTCAGGAACCCCACAATTACCTGGGGAGAGCTCAAAACATATGCTTAAACAGGTAAGTCCTTCATGGACAAAAGCAGTGGGTCCCACATCTCAGTAGAGCACAGCCACTACCTCAGAGAATAGAAAACATAGGGTTCTGGTGAAACTCTCAGGACACCAGTTATCAAGAATCTTCAGAACTCCAGCTGACCAGGCTCAGTTTAATCACAAAAAGCTTCGTGATTCATATCATCTCACAGGAACACAGTAAAGCTATTTTTCTCAAAGTGCCTAACCAACTGGCCTGGGGTAGGCCATTCAAGGCTCCTGAGGCTCGAATCCCTGAGCACTAATTGCTGCTTATAGCACTCGGTGTCCCTGATGGTCTTATCTAAACATTAACCCACCTACTGGCCCTTTGTCAAAACTCATACTGATCAGATTTATAGCCCTTTGTATAACATAGTATGGATTCAGCCTCTTTTGAAAATGCCTGTAATACTTGGGTGTGATCTTCCACTTCTGCTACCTTTGAGCCATCACAAGGCCCATTAGCCAGGACATCTAAATACACTTTACTCTCAAATTCTAATTAGAAGTATATAGTTCATGAATTATTCAAATATAATCATTTTTCATAGTTTTTTCCTTAGTATTATTCCCAATAATTAACACTTATTAAACATTTAGCATATACCAAGCACTTATTTCTTTTTTAAAAAAATATTTTATTTATTTATTTTTAGAGAGGGGGGGAGGGAAGGAGAAAGAAAGAGAAACATCAATGTGTGGCTGCCTCTTGTGCACCCCCGACTAGGGACCTGGCCTGCTACCCAGGCATGTGCCCTGACTGGGAATTGAACCAACCACCCTTTGGTTCACAGGCTGGTACTCAATCCACTGTGCCACACCAGCCAGGGCCCAAGCACTTTGTTAAAGTGTGTTGTTCTCATTAATTCCCACGTCAACTTCATTGGGAACATTCTATTATTACCCCTATAACACAGATGAGGAAAAATGTTTGAAGAAGTACTTTAAGGCCAAAGGTTGTTGTCTACCTTTTTCTCCACTCTATTTCCAGCACTTCAGACTCTACCTAGCACATAATACATTCATTTATTTGTTGAATGAATGACTAAACAAAGTAACTCATTTCCCAAGGCCAAGCAGCTGGTAAGCGGTACAACTGGGATCCTGACACAAGTCTGGCTCCAGGGCCTAGGCTTTTAACTACTACTGTCTTAATCCATTCAGGCTGCGATACAAAATACCACAGATTGAGTGGCTTAATGGAAATTTATTCCTAACAGTTCTGGAGAATGCAAGTCCAAGATCTGGGCACCCATACGATCAGGTTCTGGTGTGAACCCGCTTTCTGGTTCACAAATGGTGGTTTCTCACTGGGTCCTCTCTTGGGGGAAGGGGCTGGGGAGCGCTCTAGAGCATCTTTCCTAAGGACATTACCCTCACTCATGAGGGCTCCATCCTCATGACCCCATCTCCTTCCAAAGTCCCTCCTACTGCCAACACACTGGACGTTAGCATTTCAACACAGAAACTGGGGACGACACACACATGCAGCCTATAGAAACCATAATGTAAAAATCACAAACCTTTTTTGGAGGGTAAGTTTTCATTTTGATATATAATTTGAAACTTGTAGGAAAGTTGCAAGACTAATACAAGGAGCTCCCATAAACAATTTACCTGGATTCACTAATTGTTTACACTATGCTTCAATGCAAACCTTCTAAACTCAATGGATTAAGCAAATCAGCATAAGCAAAAAGTTTTTTTCCTGTGTAAACCAAGGCCTGCCTAGCTTTATGCCAAACTCTCTTCTATCCCTACCGCTCTATTCCTCCCTGGTCCCAGTCTCTATCCCCTAACCCTCAGGACATCCTCTTATCCCAGCTCCAATCTTCTTGTCAACATTTTCCTGTTCTCTCTCTACAGATTCAGACCCCCAGCCTGGCCTCAAAGGCCCTGCTCCTGTCCTGAGCCTCTCTCCTAAGCCTGCAGCCACAGTAACGGAGAGGTTGCACAAAGCAAACCACAAAATGTAAGCAATATTTCACGGGATCGATTTCATGAATTCTATACTGTACATAGTGAAGATAAAACGCTGTGTTGAAGCAAAAGCCCTGAAATACTAAAAATAAGCAAAATAGAAAAAAAGACACCAATTAAGCAAAAATACTTAAAATTAGATTCCTTTTTTTAAAAAAAAGGATTTTATTTATTTATGTTTAGAGAGGGGAAGAGAGGGAGAAAGAGAGGGAGAGAAACAGCAATGTGTGGTTGCTTCTTGCACATCCCCTACTGGGGACCTGGCCTGCACCTCAGACATGTTCCCTAGATTGGAAATCCAACCGGCAACCCTTCGGTTCGCAGGCCGGCACTCAATCCGCTGAGCCACACCAGCCAGGGCTAAAAACTAGATTCTGTATCCAACCATATGAAACGATGTTTTATTTGTTGAGAGCCAGGAGAAGGAGCTCTAGATCAAAATAGCCAGGATTTACACCTGCCGCCACGTAGGAACTATGGGTAAGTGACTGCTTCATCTCTGTGTGCCTTGGTTTCCTAGTCTGAAAAGTAAGGATGGTAACTGTGCTTAGCGCACAGAGTTGGTGTAAGGATTAAATGAACAAATCCTCTGAACTTTGGTACCTTATGAACAGTAATTACTATTATTTTACATCTGTTTTCGTTTTTTGTCTTGGCCAAATTTATACCTGTTACTAGTTTTCCATTTGTAGTGATTATAAAATGTTGCCTTCTTGAATAAATTAATTTAGGTTTACAAAGAAAAACAGCCCTGGCTGGTGTGGTTCAGTGGACTGAGCACCAGCCTGCAAACCGAAAGGTCGCGGGTTTGATTCCCTGTCAGGGCTCTTGTCTGAGTTGCAGACCAGGTGCCCAAGTGGGGGCATGTGGGAGGCAACCAATGGATGTTTCTCTCACTCATCAAGGTTTCTCTCCGTCTTTCTCCCTCCCTTCCCCTTTCTCTGAAAATAAATAAATAAATAAATAAAGTTAAGAAACAGCAGGTGAGTCCATGCAAAGAAAAACACAAAGGCTGTCCAGATAACTGAGTCTCAACACGAGGTCAGTTCACCAGGGCTGGGCCACACCACTCAGAAATTAATGCTTTTTCCTATTCCTAAAAGCCTAGCTTTTCTTTGATATAAGGACCTATCACTTTTTAGCTATTACTCAAGATTCCCTTGCACTTGAGCTTCTAGCAAGATGTCAATTGACAGATGTAAACTCCACTCGTGCGCTTCCTTTTCTATAGCCTCTCATTCCAGCCCAGGTTTCCAATCACCAGCACCAACAAAAGCTAGAAAACTGGGTGTTCTCACCACCCACTGGCACTCCAATGAGAGGCACCCAAGGCAGGAGCCAACCGACCTTTAGGGCTTTGAAGATGACCCCTGGGTGCCGGGGAGAACGGGTGGTGTTGTTCTCTAGTTGCTGCTCCAAAGCACGCCGAAGCCCAGAGAAGTCTGTGGGGGGGTTGTAAGTCCTGGTTCCCTTGTAGTGAATGGAACTGAAGGCTTCAGGGAAGCGGCCCAGCTTCCGGAACCGGTCCTGGATGAGCTTCTCCGGCACCTCTGAGGGGTGATCTGGACAAGCAGAAATGGGTACGTGAACAGTGACCTTTCTTTAAAAAAAAAAAAGTCGCCTGTCTTTCATTACAATAGTCTGACTCCATATATATAAAATATATAAGCTGGCAGAACCAGTCTATGCTGTTAGAATTCAGGTTACCCTTGTCTAGAGGGAGCCTGAGCAGGACTTCTGTAAGAGCGTGCTGATGTGTCATGATCTCAAACTGATTTCACAGGTACATTCAGGTTGTGAAAATTCCTCACGTTACACACTTTTAAAATTTATTAATTAATTTATTTTAGAGAGAGGGGAAGGGAGGGAGAAAAAGAGGGAGAGAAACATTGATCGGTTGCCTCTTGTATGCAGCCTGATCAGGGACTGAACCCACAACCCAGGTGTGTGCCCTGACCGGGAATCAAACTGGTAACCTTTCGTTTTGTGGGATGATGCCCAAACAACAGAGCCACACCAGCCAGGGCATGTTACACACTTTTGATATGATGTTCACTTTTCCCTATGTACATTACACTTAAAGGAATTATTTTTTTTAAATCTCATTATAAAAAAGGTAATGTCAAAACATAACAGAAATATATGCTCCCTCATACTCCCCCAAAGTGACTACAATATTTACCCTCTCAGACTTCTTTTCCTACACACTTACCAACACATATATGCAACATGCTTTCTAATCACTTAAGAACAACATACAATATGTGCCCTGACTGGTGTGGTTCAGTGGATTGGGCTAACCAAAGGTCACTGGTTCGATACCTGGTCAAGGCACATGCCTGGGTTACAGGCCAGGTCACCCTATGGGGGTGTGAGAGAGGCAACCAATCGATGTTTCTTTCCCTCTTTCTCCCTCCCTTCCCCACTCTCTAAAAATAGATAAATAAAATCTTTTTAAAAAATTAACATATTTATCTGCCCTTGTCATGATAGGCTAAGAAGCTCCTTATTCCTTTTCCAGCTACATACTCTTCCATCCTATGGACATATTTAACCAGTCACCCACTAATGAACATTTAAAATAAACAGCTACCTTGAACCCTGGCTGGTGTAGCTTAGTGGACTGAGTGTCAGCCTGCGAACTAAAGTGTTACTGGTTCGATTCCCCAGTCAGGGCACATGCCTGGGTTGCAGCCCAGGTCCCCAGTAGGGGGTGCGTGAGAAGCAACCACACATTGATATTTTTCTCCCTCTCTTTCTCCCTCCCTTCCCTTCTGTCTAAAAATTAAATAAATAAATAAATAAATAAATAAATAAAATAAACAGCTACAGTGAAAATGTTGGTCTTATGCTGGTGAAGCTGTGCACAAACTGCCAATGTATAGGACTGCTAGACTCCCCATAGTTTCACCAACAGTTATCTAGAAATGTGTGGAGTGGTAGTACAAATGGATTAAATAAATATTGTAGATGTAAAAGTTACAAGGACTTTTTATTTTTAATTTCCTTTCCTTTATAATAACAACTAAATCATCCCTATTAATACTAGAGATACAGCTTTAGCTCAAATTTGAACGTAAAGTCATCAAACGGAAGTAGCCAAAAGTCTGCAGTTAATCCCTACACCCATCTCCTCGTGAACTCTTCCGGTGGCAGTAACTTCTGAAGGAAGGAGCAGGCAGTACCCGATGGGTCAGCACAGCCTGACCACCTTCACTTCCCCCCATCATCTTACAGCTTCTCCCTGGACATACAACCACTGCTCATTTGTAAAGCAGATATAGTTCATTTGCTTACTAAGTTTCACCTAGAAATCCTCTATTCAGAAATGAAATACAGTCAAACAAAATCAGAAAATTTGAGAGGGAGGAAAATTGAATGATTAAACTGCCCACAGTTCTGGCACCTCTCCTCCTACCCTGCACAAACTCTGGCTGCCTCGGTTCCATCTCAAGGTTCCAAGAAGTTAACACTGGTATTCCAGAAACAGCTCTGGATTTAGAAGTTAGAAAACTTTGTTCTGAATCCCAAGTTTGCAACTTACTAACTGGAATCTCCTTAGTTACATAACTTAAGCTCTCTATGTTCAGTTTCTTCGTCTGTAAAATGGGACTGCTGTTGATACTGGCTGAATAACAAAAATACTGTAAGTTAGTATTTACTTAAATAAAAAAACCTACCTAGCATAGTGTGTGGAACAAAGCCAAAACAAACAAACAAACAGTTATTTTTGAAGGGCTGGTTATCTCAAAATCCTCAATTGGAAAGTAAACCTTCCTCTCACACAAGCTGTAGAGATCCAACGTGGTATAAAAGTGCTGATTCCTGGAGGCATTCTAAAGTCAACATTTCCAGCCTCTTCTCCTTACCTTATAATCACTTGCTATGAGCTTCTTCTTCCATTCTGGATCATTTAGATTTCTCGTCTTCCCACTAGACCCAGGTCCTTCATATTCTATTTCCTTAATATGGCCCCTGTCTGTCCACTTCCCTCCTACCGCCACTGCCCTGGCTCAGCCCCCATCACTTCTCACCCAGAACTATGATAACCTCCTGGCTGGTCGCCCTGCCTTTTCTAGGCACGCCTCTCCAGTTCATCCTGCAGCAGGCTGCTGGGGGTGGGGGCTGTCTTTTGAAAGCATGGATCTGATCATATAACTCCCTGCCTAAAACCGTCATACTTAAGGACTGAGTTGCAGCCATCCATGATCTGATTCCCAAGTATATCTCCACCATTCCCTCCCATACAATCTATGCTTCAGGCACACTAAGCCTCTTTACTTATTCATAGAGCACACATCTAATGACAGCCCACTGTGTATCAAGCACTCAGCCAGGCTTTTTAGACATAAGCAGTAAGATAGGCAAGGTTCCTGCCTTCGTGGAGTTTCCATTCTAATGGGAAAAGATCAAAAATAAGTAAGCAAACATACAGAAAGATTTCAGATAGCAACAGGTGCCCTGATGCAAATGAACAGGGTGATGCAATATGAGTACAACCACTAGGATGCGGGAAGAACAACTTTATGGGAGACAGTCAGGAAAGACTCCAAGGGGATGAGAGTTGAATTGAATCTGAAAAAAGTATGGCTAGCTGGGAGAAGGGTGTTTCAGGCAGATGAGTAGCATATGCAAAGGTGTGAACAGAGAATAGGCTGATATGGCTAGCAGAGGGAGTATAGGCATATGTTATGTGTGTGTATCCACACACACACGCATAAAGAGGGGAGGGCATTTACTGGGTGGGGAGAGGGGAAGAAGGAAAACTAGAGAAGTTCAGATGGAACCTTGAGATGGAACCAAGGCAGCCAGAGCTTATGGAGGGCAGAAGGAGAGGTGCCAGCATTGTGGGCAGGTTAATCATCTTGAGGACACCACAATTAGGCATTGGAATTTTATTCTTATATAGTGGTAAACCATTGACAGGCTGTAAGCAGGAGTATGACATGACCTAAATTATAAACTACGACTTTTAAAAAGATCACTCCGAATGCTGTGTGAGAATGCACTGAAGGGGGCTAGAATGAAAGCAGAACTACCCGGGACTACTCACGGTTCCCTGGACACAACTTGCTCCTTCAACCCACTACAGATTTGCTCTTCTTCGAGCGCCCCCCTCCCTTCTGCTATCTAGCTAGGTCTTAGAGTTCAAATGTCACCTCCCCTTTCCCAGATCCCATTAGAAGGTACAATGTCCCTCTTATACAGTCCCACAGCTCCAGTACCTATATCTACTACAGAACAGAACACCTGTGGCCTCCTCAACTAGACTGTGATTTATCTGAGGGTGGGAATTGTGTTTCTTTGCAGCTCAGTGCCCAGTGCTCAGCACATGACAATGTATACTTAGTAAACTTTGGTGACTGAATGAGCAGGTAAGTGGTATGACTGCTTTCGGGGCCAACACTACTCTTCCCACTTGCATCCAGTTACTGTTGCTGCACCTGCTCCTTCATCCTCTCTCTCAGGTGATGATCTTGTTTCCTATTTCTCCAAGAAAACAGAAACAGTAAAACAACACACACACACACACACACACACACACACACACACACACACGTTTATCTACTTATTTGCAATGGGGTCCATATGCCCTACCTTCTCTCCTGTTGTTACAGATGAACTGTCAAGGCCCCTAACTAAGGCCAATTCTTCCACGGTGTATCACTTCAACATCCCAGCTCCCTCTTACATCTACGTCCCAGTGAATCATTCTCATCAGTACACAAGTAGCTGTAACACCTCATATCTTAACATTTTAAAAAGGGAAAATTCCTTGAATTCCCACATCAGCCTCCAGCTATCATTTCACTTGTCTGCTTCCCTTTACAGAACTCTTTGAAAGAGCTGAATATACTCGCTATCTTCACTCTTCTCCTCCTGTTCTCTCTATCCCACTCTGATTAGGCTCTCATGCTCCCCATCCCTGGGAAACGTGTCTTATGCAGATCACCAAGGACCTCTATTTTGTCAAAGCCATTCAACAATTCTTGATCCTCATCCTAACCATAAGCAGATTTTGACATGGTTGATTCCTTCCGTCCTTCTGGCAACACTTCCTTATGTCTTGCCCATGCAGAAATTTTTCTGGGCAATCCACCGCCACCAAGTAGCTACTACAGCCCAATGGCTGCCTCCTCGTCCTGAGAAAGGCCAGTCTGTGACACAGTACCCCGTCTACTCACCAGAGCCCAGTAGCTGAGTATGCACAGTCTCATGGAAAATAATAACAGCGGGGCCCAGGGTGGACAAGGGGACATCCAGGCCACAGCGAGCAGTGGTAGCCTTGAGCTCCTTGGTGAAGTGCTTCAGATAAGCCTCTGAGGCGTCCCCAAGGAACTTGAAGAGGTCGTTATGGAGCCTGTCTGCATGAGTTCGATAGATGACGAGGTCTGAGATGGCCAGGACCTTAAGTAGCAGCCGTGTTCTCTGGCTTAGATTCACTGTAGCCCCCAAGAGCCCTTCCGTGTCGATCACTGCTACTTTGTGGACTGGGTCATACGCCGCCCACACTCCCACGGTGCAGGATTCCTGGGCAGGGGAGGTTTTGAAGACTTCACGGCCGTAAAAGAAAGTGTGATTGAGAGTATGAGACTTTCCATCACCAGTATTTCCAAAAATGGAAACCACCTTCAGATGCTGATCAGGTTTGCAGTCCAATTTCCTAATAAAGTCCTCTTCATTTGTTACCTTAAAAAAAAAAAAAAAAGACAATGAAATAGAGAAACTGCAAAATAGCTAGAAATGTGTGCAAGAACAAATGCTTCCCACAGTCAAGGTAGCAAGGAAAACAAGCCCCAATATTAAGAGCCTCCCACCCAGCCCTCACCTTTAGCAAACAGCTAATAGGAACTTTCAACGCCTCAGTCGGTATCAGAAGTTGGTGGTCCCAAAAGCGCTAAAATTATAAAATTCTCAGAAGATGGCATAGGAACAAATCTTTAGGGCCGTGGATTAGGGAATGGTTTCTTAGATATGACAGCAAAAGCAACACAACAAAAGAAAAAACAGATGAAATGGACTTTATCAAAATTGATAAACTTTGAAAACCTCCATTCTGCAAAGGATATCATTAAGACAGCAAAAAGACAACCCAAAGAATGGGAGAAAATATTTGTAAATCATACATCTGATAAGTGACTGGTATCCAGGGTATATAAAGAACTCAACAAGAAAAAATAAACTAAGTATTTTAAAGAAATAAGCTAATTAAATATTACGCAAAAACAATTTGAATAGACATTTCTCCAAAGAAGACACACAGATGGCCGATACGCACATGAAAACATGCTCAACATTATTAGTCACTAGAAAATACAAGACAAAACCACAATCAGATGTCACTTCTCACCCATACGGACAGCTATGATCGAAAAGACAGTAAGAAGTGTCTGTGAGGATGTGGAGAAATCTCGGTGTTCACACACTGCTGGTGGGGATGTAAATGGCATAAACGCTCTGAAAACCAGTGTGGGAATTTCTCAAAAGTTAGACAGAGTTCTATGTCTCAGTGATTCCGCTCCCAAGTATATACCCCAAAAAACTGAAAACACGTCAATACAACACCTGAGCATGAATGCTCACAGCAGCACTATTCATAATAACCAGAAAGTGAAAACAACGCCTATGTCTATCAACTGATGACTGGATAAACAAAATGTGGCAGATCCATACAATGGAATATTATTCAACCATAAAAAGGAATGAAGTACTAATACATGCTACAACACGGATAAACTTTGAAAACATTAGGCTAAGTTACAGAAGCCAGACACAAAATACTACCTATTCTAGGATTCCATTTATATGTGTCCACAACAGGCAACTTCATAGAGATAGAAAGTACATCAGCTATTGCCAGAGGCTGAGGGAAAAAGGGACTAGGGGGTTCTTCCTAATGGATACGGGGTTTCTATTTGGGGTGATGAAAATGTTCCGGAATTTGACAGTATTAAGGGTTGCACAACTTTATGAATATACTGAATTGTATACTTCAAAAGGGTGAAATATATGGTATGTTGATTACATATCAATAAAGCTTTTATTTTTTAAAAAAACTGGTTAAACTTTATACATAATCCCTGTTTACAGTTTAATAAAGATTTTATTTATTTTTAGAGACAGGGGAAGGGAGGGAGAAATGGAGAGAAACATCAATGTGAGAGAGAAACATCGATCAGTTGACTCTCATATGCCCTGACCAGGTACCAAACCCGCAATTCAGGCATGTGCCCTGCCTGGGAATTGAACCGGCAGTTTTTCATTTTGTGGCATGACGCTCAACCCACTGAGCCACATCAGTCTGGGCCCTGTTTACAGTTTAAAAGACACTGTATTCCTTATAAAAAGTAAGGCTGGGAAGGAAGAGACCTGGTGCCAATGAAATATCAGACTGGAGCTGCAAAAAGATGCTCAAGGTCCCTACTCTCAGAACAAAGAACCCCAGGAACAAAGCTCCTAATCCAAACAGGTAATGTCTTACTCCAGCTAAAGGAGGGATGAACCTTTACAGCAAGTATACTCTAGCCACGAGAGAAAAAACACCTTCCTGATACTCAAGGGTATGCTGGTTTGAAAAAGAGCAGCTAGAGAAATAGAAACAGACCACTGGATGTGATAATATAAGCCTTCATTTCCCCTAACCTCAAGATGGTAAACCGCTCATTATTCTATTAATAACATCACTGTTGTTACCCAGTTAGAAGTCTTAATGATCGAACTAAAAATTTCCTGAATGTCTACTGCAGGGACTGTGCCCTCCACTATATCCATGAGGGCAGGACACTGTCTATTTTATCTCTACATCTCTAGCACTTGGAACGCAACATGGCACACGAGGGGAGTTTAATATCCATCTATTGAATGAATGAATGCCAGGCACATTGCTTGGTATTTTAATCACTTTTCTCTACCCTCTATCTTCCATAGGGCTTAACACACAGCAGCATTCCATCGGCTTAGTAATGCGCTCACTGATTTACCAGACAACTGGGCGGAACAAGAAGTTACACAGAACGCCCCATGTTTGACTGGTGTCACTCAGCCAGCCTGGTTCCAAGCTCCTGAATTGGCCAGCAAGAGAAACAAAACAAAAGCTCCGTAAACCTCTACCAGCAAAAAATCAGGTCAGGTCAGAGTGGCCCACCATACAAGCCATCCACCTTCTCAAACAGTCCCCTTGGCATCCCCAGGGGTTGTGGAAGAATTGTAGGGATTTTCTCCCCTGAGAACCTACTCTGCCATGAATCTGTTAGCCCACAAAACAACAACTGCTATCCAGTATATGTCAGAGCGGGCACCTGCAAAAGGGACACATGGGAGCCTTCGGATACAGAATTAAATGTCTCAGTATTCAATAAGTGCTGTGCATAATATGTATAATATAAACAAACTATTCATTTGAGATGAAAATAAAACACTCCCTATAAGCATCTGGGATATCATTTTGGCACTTGGTTTCCTGGGATATTAGACACACATGTTCATGCATTGGACATCTGCATCTGAGTCTGGTGCAAAGAATTCTGGGAGGAGAAGCTCAAAGCCCTAGGCTGGTTTTTTCTACTGGCAGCCCTGGATAATCATTTAACCTGCAGTGAGTGCATTTTTTCACATGTAAAGTGGAGATATAACCATTTCTGCCTCCTTTGACTGGGTAGTGGCTGCTAATCAAATAGATAAATGAGGAAATGCCTTGCAAACTGAAAGCATGCTTCATTTTTCCTTCTTATACCTTCCGTATTATTTTGCTCCCAGTTATACTACTCAATCACCCTTAAGTGAGCCAGAAGGAGAGAACAGCCTAGGCCGAGGTGGTGCAAGACTGGCTTTCAGTCAGGGGAGGAAAAGGTAAAGATAAGAAGATTCCCTTTGAAGAGGAAAGGAAGGGGCCAAGAGAGAACAAGGCTCCTGCTCAACTAACTCGTTCTTCCTGTTTGTAATCAATGACCCCACTTTGCTCCATTCCTGGAGTGAAATAAGCTACCTGATTCGGCCCTGTAAACCGGCCAACCAACTCCATTTGTTTGAAATGGTCCTCAGCTCCTTCACAACAGCAAAAGCAGGAGTGACCCAAAGCCACCCCTCCCCAACTTCAGCCTTCCATCCTCCCAGAGCTTGCAGACAAGTCAGAAACACCTGAATTCCAGTCCTGGCTGTGTGGCCTTGGAAAGTTACTTAACTATTAAAGACGCAGGGAAAGGAGATAATAACAGATTCTACAACACCTAGGGATACTGAGGGGACTAAATGCAACAAAGCACAGAATGTGCATAGCACAATGCCTGGTACACAGTAAGCACTCAATAAATACCACCCATTATTATTTAAAGACCAGCCACTGGGAAAACATCCAGGTACTGCAGTAGCGGCTGGGCTTGGACCTGCCTGGTGCTCAGAAGTTGCTCATTCAGGTACTAAATCAGCAATGGTGAGATCTAAACTGATTCTACCTGAAAATGAAAGATCTTGCTGCTTGCTTCTGATAACTTCTTTCCTCTCCCTCTACTCAAAACAACATGTTGACACCAGCTCTACAGCCGACTCTTAGTAAAGTGATTATCAAATATCATACAAATCTTTAAAAAGATTTTATTAATTTTTAGAGACAGGGGAAGGGAGGGAGAAAGAGAGGGAGAGAAACTTCAATGTGTGGTTGCCTCTTGCATGCCCCCTACTGGGGACCAGGCCTGCAACCCAGGCATGTGCCCTGACTGGGAATCGAACCAGCAATCCTTTGGTTCCCAGGCTGGCACTCAATCCACTGAGCCACACCAGCCAGGGCTAATATCATACAAATCTTTAAAAAAACAAACAGTATACCTCTCTCTCACCCACAAAACTTTTCACTTTGTATAGTTGTAAGTAGAGGTTTCTTGTTTTGTTTTTTTTTAATGAAAAATAACAGTACTGCATGATATCCATTGTTCCAATTTAGAATTCAGAGCGGTTTATGGTAGTGAAAAGTGTCCAACAGTCAACCTCTGACCTAAGCAAGTATCAAAATGATGACAATCTCCCTCAAGAAATTCCTTCTTAACCCCCAGAGAATCATCCAGGAAGAATGATCACATGAGCTTTGTTCTGAGGAGGCCCGGGAAGGGAAAAGCAAGAGATGGGGTAGGAACTGAAGTGCCCTGGAAGGAGGAAAGTTCAACAGAACATAGTCAGAGACTCCAGAAATTAAACACCAAAGACAACAGAAAACAATCCCAAGGAAAGCAGCTCAGCACTGAGGTCCTTTGAGTTCTGGCCTCTCTGGATGAAGAGGATCTAATCTGTACCAACTACGATCACACAGTCCTTTAAATTTCTTGTAAAGACGTTCCCTGCAGCCAAGGGTAAAAATCAGCTCCTAACCCAAAGCAATGTAAAGAGCTAAGGGACACTTGCTTGCTCTCACTCACCACCTAATGCTTATAATAAATCCCAACCCTGAACCAGCAAAGATTATTTTATACCTCTGTATTGGATTCTAAAAGTAGTCTAAGTTGGTAGTTATTGTCAAAGTTAAGTTCCTTTTAATTACTTTTCTGTGGTGGTCTCTGGTTTATTTTGCTTTCATTCTATTTCTGGCTGAGTTCAGGGGAAGAGACCAAACCCAAAGAAACCAACCAGATTCTCACTCTTACCAGAACTGGGACCACTATCAATCCCAAAGGAAATTATAACTTGATTATTTCATTTAATTAATAGACATGTATTGAGCTTCACCGAGTCTCTGGCACTGACCTGATGATGTTAGACCAGCACAGGTATAGAACTTGGGTTACGGTTTCCTTCTTCCAGGAGAGGGAAAGGGGAAGTGGAAGGCGAGGGAATTCGTTCTTGAAAAGTCCAGGCCGACTTTCATCATGTTGAGAGGAACTGTGGGCAGCCCTGGCTGGTGTAGCTCAGTGGACTGGGCAACGTCTGCGAACCAAAAGGTTGCCAGTTTGGTTCCCAGTCAGGGCACATGCCTGGGTCCCTGGCTGGGGGCCCACCAATCAATGTTTCTCCCACACATCGATGTTTTTCTCCTTCTTTCTCCCTCCCTCTCCTCTCTCTAAAAATAAATAAAATAAAAAGAAAAGCACTCCAGGAAATGATTTAAGCCACTGGCCTAATTTTCAAACAGAATTTTACTTCAACAATGTCAAGCAGATCAGTGGTCACTCTAATTTTAAAGCCTAAATGATAAGGAGGTTCCATTCCATCAGCAAAACCCCTACTGCCAGAAAGTTCTCATAAACTCGTTTCTCCAACCTAGCAAGTCCAGAAAACTTCTTTTCATTCTATCCTAAAAGAAGTGACTATCTTTGTATTTACCCATGTATGTATTAATAGTTCTATATAAAAACACAATTGTTTCTCAATCAAATGTTTTCTTAAGACCACTGAAGTCATGAGATTGGCTTCACAAATACATTGAGCACATTCGTTTACCCATGTATGTATTAATAGTTCCATATAAAAACACAATTGTTTCTCAATCAAATGTTTTCTTAAGACCACTGAAGTCATGAGATTGGCTTCACAAATACGTCGAGCACATTCGTTTACCCATGTATGTATTAATAGTTCCATATAAAAACACAATTGTTTCTCAATCAAATGTTTTCTTAAGACCACTGAAGTCATGAGATTGGCTTCACAAATACGTCGAGCACATTCGGTAAGGGCAAAGATCACCTTCTTCCATTCCAATGTCCAAAGAGTGTTCCATTACTGGAGAGGTCAGGAATTCCCCTCCCATGTCTTAGAGCTGCCCCTGGTGCTTCTGACAAGTGGCCTCACAGACACTGCCTGACACTCCCCTCCTCCTCCAGCCAGAGGGAGGTTTCTATGTGGAGATGATCCACACAATGAATTCTTTAAAAAGTCATTTTTAGCTTCACAGTCAGTATCTTTGACCTTATCCAACTCAGCACGTTCAGCTCTCAATTTATACCAGAATAAAAAGCTTTCCAAAGCAAAGCTAAAGCTGAATTCTGAGGACAGACTACAAATATTGTGTCATCCTCAAGACCCACATTGTCCTCAAAGGACTCTTCCAAAAGGAGCTTCCAGATGGGAGGCGCAGCTTCCCTTGTAAGTGGCATGGCATACCTGTATTTGGCCAGCTATAAAAACAGGCATAAGGTCTGGTAAAGGCTCTGAGACTGAGCAGTAAAAGTGCCAAGCTAGACGGAAGACAATAGAGCTAGGTTCAAGTCCATCTCTACCTGGAACACAGCAGGGGCCATTTACTCAACCCTTCTCTTGCTCAAAGTCTTCATTCTCAACCCACCATCTCTATTCACATCAGCCTGGTTCCGAGCTTCCCAACTAGCATGTATTCCATGCTGGCAAGGGTCTCATCTGCATTGCTTGCTACCGCAGCCCTAGCACAGGACCTGACCCGTAATAAGAAATCAATAGATATTTGTCAAAATAAACGAATGAACACATTACAGAATGCAGATGCTATGGTCTCTGCGAGAGGGAATAGTGCAGTGTTACAGTTAAGTGTTCGCTTGACCAGCTTCTACCACTCTCTGGTTTTAAAATAACCTTAAAGAAGTTATTTAACTTATCTGAACCTCAGCTTTCTCACTTGTGGAATGAGGATGACAACACAGTCTACTTCACAGGTTCACAGCGAGCATTAAATGAGATGGTGCGCATCAGGCACTAAGCCCTGCGGAGGCAGGCAGTAAATGCTGGCGGAACGCTGACTGTCTTTATTGCTGTAGTTGTCCTGCTCTGCCCCCAGGCCACAGTCGGTGCTGCCACCACGGAAATTCATTCCATTATCGCAGTAAAAACCCTTCTGAGGGAAGGTTTCCAATAAATGCCTCCGTACAGAATTAGGGATAATGGGACAAGGAAGATACTCAATATTTACCACACCCTCCCTCAAAAGGATGTATCTTTTCAATTTAGGGGGAAAAAAGCTGTTATAAAATTGCATAATATATACATTATGCATAAGAAAGCATTCAGTCTTTAAAAGAATGATGTGATAGTCCAAGATTTATTACCACACCAGAGACTCACTAAAGTGCTCTTCTCACAGTTTATGCTGAAGATCTTAATAGATGACACAGCCTTATAAGGAGACCTTTGGTATCTGAGCCGGAGACTGAGAGGGGTCTGGTTTCTACTCAATATGGAATGAGACAGTGGAGCCTTGGCTGAGTAACAACATAGCACACAACTATTTTAAAGTCAATTAACAACAGTAACCCCTCCAGCAATATCTGAATGGCCATAACATTCTCTCTATACTGCTCTGATATTATCCACCTTATTTCTATGCATTTGTCTTCTATTGCCACTAGACTGTCCTTTCCCCAAGGGCAAACTCAGGGTTTCACTGCCACTTTGTATCTCACTCAGTTGTCGGCACATAGTAGGCAGTCATTAAGTGTTTGTAGAATTAATGAATACATTAATTCATCAATGTAATGAATTAATGATTACATTGATTTAGTCTCAATAGTGCATTTCATTCATTCGACAAATATTTGAGTACCTACTATGTGACACACTGTTTAGATATTGATGAAGAGAAGAGGTAAAAATCATTGCCCAATGAAAATGTTCTAAAATTGACTGCAGTGATGGTTATATACATCTGTGAATATACTAAAAGCCATTGAATTGTACACTTTAAGTGGGCGAACCATATGGTATGTGAATTATATCTCAATAAACCTTTTTTATTTTTAAGTAAATGCAACATTAAAAAGAACTGAGATACTAGTGTTTTTTTAAATTGTAAAATTAACCTCTTTTCTGTAGTTCTGTATTTTCAGTATTTTAACATGCTGGGTCTATGTTACTTTTCCATTTGGAAAAAAAAAAATATATATATATATATATAATTAAAAAGACCAAAAATATCACTGCCCTCTGGGACGGTCTGCTTAATAGGGACAGGGCTTTCTGTTGGGATGATGAAATGTTTTAGAATTAGACGTAGTGGTTGTGCGGCATTGTGACTGCCACTGACTTGTTCGCTTTGAAATGGTTATGTGAATTACACCTCAATAAAAAAATCGCTGCCTCATGGAGTTTACATTCTAATTGGGAAAAGAAAGACAACAGTCAAACAATTCAAATATGTAGTATACAAAATGTCCATCCACAAGTGAATGGATGCACAAATTTGGTATACCCATACAATGGAATACTACTCAGCAACAAAAAGAAATTAACTAAGACATGCAGCAACATGAAAGACCCTCAAAAACATTATGGTGAGGGAAAAAAGGCAGTCACAAAACAGTACTGCATGATTCTGTTTACATGAAACTCCAGGAAAGTCAAATCTATAGTTTTAGAGAGCAGATCACAGATTGCTAGGGACTAACTTAACAGAGGCACAAGGGGAGCTTTTGCAGGAGATAGAAATGTTCTCTCTCGACTCTGGTGGTAGTGGTTACACATGTGTACGTATATTTGCCAAAATTCATAGAACTGTGCACTTACAATGTGTATATTATATGATCTGTAAATGATACCACAAAAGAGTTGATTTTTAAAAGTACATGTAATGTGGGCCCTGGCCAGGCGGCTCAATCGGTTGGAGCATTGTCCCATGCACCAAAAGATTGGGGGTTTGATTCCTGGTCAGTGCACATACCTAGGTTGTGGGTTCAATCCCTGATCAGGGTGTGTGCAGAAGGCAACCGATCCATGTTTCTCTCTCTCTCTCTCTCTCTCTCTCTCTCTCTCTCTCAAAATATCCTCGGGTGAGGATTGAAAAAAAAAGTACATGTTATGTCATGTACCTTTCTTTTTATGTCATATCAAATGGTGATAAGTGGTGTAAAGAAAAATCAAGAGAAGGGTCTAGGACTACGAGGTGGGGACAGGGGTTGCTACTGCAGATACGGTGGTAAAGGAAGGCTGCACTTTAATACCAAAACGTTTTTAGGTCAATCCTTTTTTTTTTTTTTTAAGTAGCAAACTCAATTTTCTGTGGTAATGAAAGGAAAAGGAATGTCATGACCAATCCAAAATAGTACAAAGGCCAAAATCATTCATATGTAGTTCTAGACAGAAATTCCCACCCCCTAAGAGGGGCAGATTTTTCAGAGCAATCACTCAAACTAATAAGGTGCATAAGTGACACTCAGTAAATGTTTATGACTGTTGTTGACTGACATATGTAAACTGAATCGAGCTCTTTGAAAAATGTTATGAGAGATTACGGAAAACAGTTTAGTCATACAGACGCCATATTCACCAGGCAGAAGCAATTGGGCTGAAAATATATAGGAATTTCTAGAATAACTCTGTGACTGCTGAATTGCTCACTTAACTTGAACCTGGCATGTCTGTGACTACATGTCAGAGCCAGGCTCTGTCAGTTCTGTTCAAACATTCCCCCATCTAGATTTGTATTCCCTGGGAAAGACGGCAATAATCCAGTCACAAGGAAAGGGAAATCAGGAAGGGGAAAAAATTTTCCAGAACAGCCCTGGCTGGTGTGGTTCAGTGGACTGAGCACCGGCCTGCAAACCAAATGGTCGTCAGTTCAAATCCCAGTCAGGGGACATGCCTGGGTTGCGGGCCAGGTCCCTAGTTTGGGGCATGTGGGAGGCAACCAATTGATGTATCTCTTACACATTGATTGATGTTTCTCTCCCTCCCTTCCCCTCTTTCTAAAAGTAAATAAATAAAATCTTAAAAAAAAATTTCCAGAAGCACTAGAAAATAGAATCATCCTCCAATGAAGTCAAGCCAGAGGTCAAGTGCTTACGTATGACTGGTACACATACACCAGCCACTACCAAGACAACCACACAAACAGTGTAAACAAAGCCTCCTAATTGCTGGCCAAAAGTCACTGCAGAGAGAGGTAAAATGAACAAAACATCCTCCACGGAAGCATCTACCCTTTCCTGCCTCCAAAAGTCCCTCTGTGTCCCTTCCCATAGGTCTTTCCAATTCTTGCCTGGAACTTGCTACAATCCTGCTTTCCTTCCCTTCTTCAGGATCTTCTCCATTAGCTTTCCTCTGATTTCCCATCACCAATCAAATGTGCTCAATATATTTAGCAGTTCTAACCCCAGACAGAATGATGTCCTGGGAGCTCCTTCCAAGTAAGTCTCCTCAGAAAAGTTGAGCCGGCCATCAGAAGCCCTTCTGTGCTACACAACCTCCGGGGTGAAGTCAAAGGAGATGCATCCACGGGGAAAACGTATACGGTCAGCTGACCAAGAAATCTTCCTGTTAAATTACCCCAACTCAAAAAGCCAAATGTTTGCCCAATTCCAGAAAAATCAATCATTTTAAGGAAACGACAGACCAGAAAAAAGTAGAATCTCACAAACTGGAGGGAACCTGAAGTAGTTAAAAAATAGGTTCCCTGAAAAGCTGACTCACAGTGATTTTGATGGCTTATATGGGTCAAATTTTAAACAGCCCCGTACTAAACAAAATAGCCTTCCAGGTTAAATGCCAGGAGCCTGTTGTAACAGCCCAGGGCCAAGGAAGCTCAGAAGATGCAGAGCAGAGGCTGAAGGCACACAACAGGAGCTCTTTCTTTTTCTTTGCCTGTCTGAGTCATCCTCAACCCTGTGTTTCCCAGTAACCCCATACAATGCTCTCCCCCCACCATTATTACGAAACAAAAGGGGCTTTTACTTGGGTTTTCACAAGTAAAAGGCAGAAGTGGTGGAGGGAGCCTCTACTACTGCTTCAATCGTTGCTTATGATTTTGACAGCTCCTAAGTAGATCTATGGTTTCTTGTGACTTTTTAAAATATGGAACCTAAGAGCCAATAGTAAATATATTCATGCTCCAACCGGAACTTACCAAAGGTCTAACCAGCCACAGCACCAAAATTGGTCCTTACATTATAAGAATTTGGCCATTTGAAGAGAAAAATGGGGAAGTACCACAATTTAGATTATGATCTCCCTGGCTCATGACCTATGGACCAAAATTAAGAGGTTTCTGACAGCCAGTCTGAAACAGAGGCCCTGGAAACAGCAGGTGGACCCCAGCAAGGTACCCTAGACCAGGAAGCAGAGGACAGGGCCAAGGGGTCACCGGCAGACAGGTCTAAGACAGGAGCACAGCACAGCCGGTTTGTGATTCAGGATTCCCACAGAGTCCGAGAACATCCTCTGCTATTTTCCATTCCTGGATCCCATTAAAATAATGTCTCTTTTAGCCAATTAAAAAAAAAAAAAAGCCAAGTCCTAGTATTTTGAGCCACACTATTCTGGGACTGTAAACAAGTGAACCAGCCAAGCAACGTGATGGGTCTTCTTAAAGGAACGGTCTCACTGAGATGAGGTCCACCACTGCCTTTGCAGAGGGAGGGACACAGAAGCCTCACTTGGCCTCCCATTTCAGAGAGGGCCCGCCCCAGTAGACATTTTCTTAGCTTCTCACTGACCACTTGGGGCTCACTGGCTTCCTTAGTGCCCTGCATGTTTGGCATGAGGGGACTGGATCGCCTAGTGTTCCAGTCAGGGGGTCGGTCAGCGTGAGGGGGAACAAGGTAAAATTTCTTGTCAGTCTGCTGCTATTCTCTTGGAAAGGGGACAGTTATAGAAAAGACAAAAAGAGAAGAATAAGGTGATTATAAAAAAAAAATAAAACACTTCTATGGGATTTAAATATATGTATACATAAGAATGAAGAGAAAAATGACTTTGAATTTTGAATCTTTTTTCTCTCCTATTAAAAAACATTCTGATAAGATGTCTGATTCCTCACAAGACCCAACAGATAAGAAAATACTATCCTCTTCCTCCCCTAAGAACCCTAATTATTAGAACTTTATTCTTCTAACCTTTGAATTATTTGCTAAGGGTGTTGTCTCTAACTTCAAAAGATTATGGATGGTGGATGTCCAATGTAACTTTAAAAGATTGTCGATGGATGGTGGATGTCATTGTTCACTTATTACAGGCTGTAAAAAATGGATCCCTAAATCCTTTGGCTTTCCTAGTACAATTCCACTGAGGCCTAGAAAAATCAATGAGTACAACCCAGAAATTCTAACCATTTCACTAGAGAGGTTACAAAATATGCCAGAAGAAAATATTGCTTTCACCTAGATTACTTAGGAATAAACAGAACCAAAAGAGAAAGGGGAAAAAAAACAACTGGTGTATTGATTAAATGTTTTGTTCCTGATATATTTTCCCCTTCACTAAAATCCAGGTCTCCTATTGGACTAAACCTTCACCTGTTAGATCAGTTTCTCAATCTCAGCACTACCGACATTTTGTACCAGATAATTCTTTTTGTGGGGAGCTGCCCTATTCATTGTAAGATACTTTGCAGCACCCTGGCTTCTACCCACTAGCCAGTAACACAACTCCCCGCCCCCTGTAACAACCAAAGATGTCTCCAAAGATTGCCAAATGCCTCCTAAGGGAGCGAAATCACTCCTGGTTGAAAATCACTTGTGTTAGATAACACAACATGAAACTAATTGAGCTCTCTTTATTGAGCAAGTTAAGTTCTTAAACACTTAGTTCTATCAATTCAATAAAATCTAGGGTATTAAGCAGGTGTTGTTTGCACAAACCAAATGCCTAGGAGTCACCACTGAGTTCTTTCATTTCCTCACCCCTTCACCCAATATATCAGCAGCATTCCTGTTTTAGATCCAAACTTTGTCCCACATTCATCAATGTTTTTCCATACCATCATGTCAATGATAACACCAAATCTAAGCCACCTCTCACCTCACCTTCTGCAATAGCCTCCTAACTGGTTTCACTGTTTTCATTCTTGCCCCTCTACAATCACCACAATCTAGTCTTCACTACACTACACTACAGTCAAGAGCCATCTCTTAAAAAGGTCTACCAGCCCTGGCTGGTGTGGCTCAGTGGATTGAGCGCCAGTCTGAGAACCAAAGGGCTGCCAGTTCGATACCTAGTCAGGATATGTGCTTGGGTTGCAGGCCAGGTCCCAGTTGGTTGATGTATGACTCACACACTGATGTTTCCCTCCCTCTCTTTTTCTCTCCCTTCCCATTTCTCTAAAAATAAGTAAATAAAACCTTAAAAAAAAAAGTTCTATCAGATCAGGTGATTTTCTAACATAAAGCAGACTGGTGCTTCCCATTACTCTTATAATCTATACTCATTTCTATGGTCTACAAGGCCCCATGTGATCTGGCACCCGCTTACGTCTATACCTCTTTCCTCACCATTTCGTACAACTCACTCCAGCCATACTGGCACACTCAAACATGCCATCCCACCTTCTCTTTGATCCTATTTCCCTCTGGGTGTGTATCTGCTCAGGCAATATTAACCACCAGGTCTTTACTTAAAAGTCGCCTCTACAATAAAACCTTTCCTGACTATCCTGAAAGAGTGGCTTGCAAGTCACTCTTCCTTAATAATACTTACTACATCTAAACCATCTTTTTATGTGTTTCGCATGTGTGAACTGTGCTTTCCTCACTTAAATGGTAAGTTCTATGATGGCATGGACCAAGTATTATTAACCATGTAACCTTGGAACCCAGAAAGTGCCTGGCACAAAACATATGGTCAATAAATGTGATGAATTATTGAATGGTTTTGGCTAGCAGGCCACAAATGGGTTTCTGCCTCTGAGGCCAAAAGTCAGTCTCCTCTCAAATTTATCATTCTAGTACACACTCAAATGACAAGGTAACAATAAAATTTTCACCTCTAAAAGGGAACTTTTGGTTGTTTTACATTTTCCAAAAGAAACTGAATACTTGAATCACATGCAACAAATCTTAGGAGAGTCTAGGTCATAGAATTTCAGGAAATCACACATAACACTAATGCCTACAAGCTGCTACAATGATCCTTATGTACTCAACTGAAAATGATCAAACCACACAAATGCATAGGAACAAGAAAATAAAAGCAAAGTTGGAGCCTAACTCATAGAATCTTTATTGCTATGAGGAAGGAGTTATTCAATGACAACAGTCTTACATTCATGCAGAACTATGTTTCATTGATTCTCGCAGCAGCCATGAGGAACTGGTGAGCTGATGGTGCTCTTGACCATCTGAAGCTTAATCAGAAAGTTTAAATGACTTCGTCAGAAATAGCAGGAGTGTCACAAAGCAATGATCTTTTCTTTTAAAGGTGTATTATTTACTTATTTTTAAAGAAAGAGGAAGGGAGGGAGAAAGAGAGGGAGAGAAACATCGATAGGTTGCCTCTTGCATGTGCCCCAGCCAGGGACTGAACCGGCAACCCAGGCACGTGCCCTGACTGGGAATCAAATCAAAGATCTTCCATTTGCAAGAAGATGCCCAACCAACTGAGCCACGCTGGTCAGGACAGAAGGAAAGGATCTTAGAGCCAGATACCTGTGTTCAAATCCTCTGCCATGTACTAGAACTTGATCTTGGCAGGTTACTCCAGCTCTCTGTGCTTCAAAGTCCTCATCTATAACATACAGTGCTATAGATGGAATGTTTGTATCCCCACCAAAATTCATATATTGAAATCTAAGCCCCAATGTGATGGTATCAGCATGTGGAACCTTTAGAGGTGACTAGGTCATTAGGGTAGAGCCCTTATGAATAGGATATGGGTCCCTTACAAAAAAACCCAAGAGAGCACCCTTCTGCCATGTGAGGATAGGGAGAAGATAGTTCTCTATGAACTAGGTCCTTATCAGACACTGAATCTGTTGGTGCCATAACCTTGAACTTCCCAGTCTCTAGAACTATGAAAAATAAACTTCTGTTGCTTATAAACCACCCAATCTATGGTATTCTGTCAGAGCAGCCCCAACTGATTAAGATAAACAATTTACTTCATTCATAGTGGATGATAAGCTGAAACTGCACACTCCTACCAAAGATGTCTGCATCCTAATCCCCAGAGCCTATAAATATGCCACTTTACGTGGCAAAGAAACTTTGCAAATGTGATTGAATTAATAAGGACCTTGAGGTGGGGAAATTATGCTGGGTTATCTGCAGGGATTGAGTATAATCACAAAGATCCTTGTAAGAGGAAGGCAGGAGGGCCGCAGGCACAGAAGGCAATGTGACAATAGAAGAAGAGAGATGGAGAGAGGGGTTGGAAGGTGTTACACTGCTGGCTTTGAAGTGGGGCCCTATTAGGGCCACAAACCAAAGAATGCAGGGGGCCTCTGGAAGTTAGAAAAGACATGGAAACAAATTCTTCCCTCTAAAAGAAGCACAGCCCTATAGACCCATTTTTAGGACTTCTGACTTACTTTAAGCAATGAGAAACTAATACAGAGTTATCATCAGGATTTAACAAGCTTATACTTATAAAGTGCTAAGAGTAGCTCCTAGCACCAGAATAAGAGCTAAGAGTTCTTTAAATTTTGGCTATTATGAACCTAGATCAGAACCCAAGGAAGAGTCACAGAAGTACTGCAGAGGCTGAAAAAATAAGGTTCAGAAATTTGGTAATATCAATCTAAATTGAAAATGCAAAAGATTCCACTTCTAAATAGATTCACAGGCTAGTCAATACATTCTTGTTTGTAGTAACTCAAAAATTCATTAACAGGCTAAAATTATAGAAAAACCATTCAACAAAATACTAGGCAGCCTTAAAACAATGAGGCACATCTCAAGTACTGATAATGGAAGTTCTACTACATGTATCTTTTTGTGAAGAAAAGCCAAGGACAGAACAGAAAGTATAATAGGTTTGATTTTCATTGAAAAATTTAAATGGTGCATACATACATAAGTACACATGAAATAAATTCTAGAACAGCATGTCGTTACTTGTTAATGGTGATTGTCCTAGGACTAAGGGTATGGAGTAGGAGAGAAGCTCTTGTTATTGAATGCCCTTTTATATCATTTTAGTGTTTTTTTTAACTGGGTAGGTGTATGATATCCATTTTTTAAAAACTGAAGTTGAGATGTGACATCGCCAATCAACCAAGTATTTATGCACTGACGACGTGCCTACTGCTGTATATGATACAGGGCACAGGACATGATCCTGCTCTCCAGCAGTTTACAATATAGCTAGCTGACGTCATAATCTAGATTTGTATCAGACAATCATTTGATTGTTTTGGATGTTTACATTAGAAAACTGAACCAGATATTTTCTCAAAGTACTTTCCACTTATGACTTTAACAGAACAAATCACAGCCTAAAATTCTATGTCCAATCCATTAGTTCCAACCAATGCTGCTTGCAATTACTAAACTATTATTTCCTGGGAAGTGGTGCAGTGTTTACGAAGGAAGAAATCTTTACAAACAGCCCAGTTACATACACATTACACACTACAAGAAAAAAAAGATGGACAAATACCATTTTGGGGTAGCTGGATTTACCTTCTTCATTACATTTCCTTTTATTCCCTAGTTCTCTAAGGAACCTATATCAATACTACAAAAAGAAAAAGAAAAAAGGGATATACATCCTCTTCCCCTCAAAAAGTATCCTTTTCAGTACCAACACAATATCCATGATGACTACTGATTCATCCCAAATCTTTTTCTCACTTTATGAAAGTGACAGCAATCTGAAATATGACTTTCCAAAGGCTAGCACTGAAGAGAACTGGCAGCAGAACCAAGAAGAATCATCTAAAACCAAGTGCTCCATTTATAAAATATTTAGTCCACACCGTCACCCAATTAGAGCATAATTCTTAATGAAGACGTTATTGCTAACAAGGGAGGCAGAATGGGATCTGCGTCATTCTTCCATAACTGTATTAGTTCCTTTCAACCAATAAAATCTGCGTTAGCTAAGTTTTTAGCTGACAGTGGAAGTACAGTAGTTCCCCTTTATCCACGGTTTTGCTTTCCAGTTTTAGTTGCTCACCATCAGCCATGGTCCAAAAATATTCGATGGAAAATTCCAGCCCTGGCTGGTGTGGTTCAGTGCATTTAGTGCCAGCCTGCGAAACGAAAGGTTGCCGGTTCAATTCCCAGTCAGGACACATGCCTAGGTTGTGGTCCAGGTCCCCGGATAGGGGCGTATGAGAGCCAATGGATCTCTCACACACGATGTTTCTCTCCTTCTCTGTCTCTTTCCCATCCCCTCTCTCTAAAAATTAATAAATTAAATCGTCAAAAAAAAAAAGAAAGAAAATTCTAGAAGTAAGCAATTGATAAGTTTTAAATTGTGTGCTGTTCTGGGTAGCGTGATGAAATCTCTCACCATCCCACTCCATCCCACCTGGGACATGAATAATTCCTTTGTCCAGCGTGTTCACACTATACACGGAGTACAATAAGATATTTTGAGAAAGACCATATTCACATACCTCTTTTTACAGTGTACTGTAATAATTGTTCTATCTTATTACTAGTTGTTGTTAATCTCTTGCCGTGTCTAATTTATAAAATAAAGTTTATCATAGGAAAACACAGTATACATAGGGTCCTGTACTATCCATAGTTTCTGGCACCCACTGGGGGTTTTGGAATGTGTACTCTGTGGATAGGGGGGACTACTGTACATAGGAATCATGATGTAATTCATTTCCATAAGCTTATCCAAGAAAGAAAAATACAGAGATGAAAATACTTAGTGGGTAATTGCAAAGTTTTTCTTTTCTTTTCTTTTTTTAAAGATTTTATTTATTTTTAGAGAGAGGGGAAGAGAGAGAGAAAGAGAGAGAGAGAAACATCAATGTGTGGTTGCCTCTTGCAGGCCCCCAACTACAGACCCGGCCTGTAACTCAGGCATATGCCTTGCCTGGGAATCAAACCAGCGCCTCCTCGGTTTAATAGCAAAGTTCTTCAAATGGTTAACTTACACAGGTACTCCTGAAATCTAGAGACTCGAGGAGTCATCAATGATAAAAGTACCGAGTCAATGTACCACAAATACTGATACGAAAACAACAGACTGGTAGTGGACACTATGTGCTCGGCCCTATGAGAAGTCCTTTCTATTCCTAATTTCTTTGAATCCTCAACTCCTACTATGAAGTAGAAGTGAAACTGAGGCATGAAGCTTAAATACCTTGTCCATGATTCTATAAAAAGTAAGTGCTGCAGCCAGGATATGAATTTCTTCACTCAAAAGCATAGACCTTATACTGCCTTCTCTGGAAAGTATAAACATTGTATTACCCCTTCCCCAATCACCCCTAACTGTTACACACTACTACACTCTCCCCAACTCGGAATCAAACCAAATGTTCTCTAGGTCTCCTGTAATCCCAGGTGCCCTCACTGGCTTTTACTGATCAGAAACCTATATATGAAGATAAAAGCCCACCTGAAAAGAATGCTATTGTTATCAAATGCCACTTTTTAAATACTTGCTTTTCAAAATCAAGACAGCAGGTTTATAATTCGCTGCCTAGCACTCCCATGGGACTCACTGTCAGTGTTTCTCTCCCTGCACGCGTACAGTCCCTCATCATTCACATTTATTCACAACTTTGCCAAAGTGCTCTCATTCAGAAAACTGTTCTAAATCAGCTCTTTCTAATAATAACGTCAGCTACTGTATACTGAACTAAGGTTCAGAGAGGTAAAGAAATTCAGCCCAAGGTCACACAGCTGGTAACTAAACCTGACTCCTTACAACTTAAGCTTTCACGGGTCTTGCTTTTCACTGATTAAAATGCAGGCTCCTCCTGGGCATTCCTTTTGAGAGCTGCCTTCCAACAACAGATCTGCCCCACTACCACATGAATCCCCAAGTGCCTACCTGAATTTCTTCATTTTCATCTACTAGGAGGAAACTCACAACCTTCTCAGTCATCTTCTTCCTCTTGGTCTCCTCATCCATCTCTTCTTCTTCTAGTAACTCCTGGACCTTAGTGACATGGTACACAGTAACGGGATGTCTCCTTTTGTTACCGCCAGAATGGGTCCTCTTCTGGCACTCCAGGCACAAGTTGATTTTACAGGTCTGGCACCTCACGGCTGCTCTCTGCCTAACACCTGGTGAATGCCCGTTGGGGCCCTTGCAGGGGTCACAGTAAGGGACATGGCCAGGTTTGAGTCTTATCCGCTCATGGTTTCTCAAGCGCTCCTGCCGATGGAGTTCCTCCTCGCAGCGGAGACACTGTAGACTGCAGCACTCATCACACTCAAAGACAGCTTCATCAGTCCCGCTGCAGGCATAACTTTCCTGGCACATCAGCCCTGGATTCAGGCCCTTCTGTGCTGGGGAAGTCTGAGCGCTCATACTCAGATTGGTAAGGAAATCACCCACCATAAAAGAGTCACTGGGCTTTCCCCAGGAGTGAATACAAAGGCTTTGAGTCTGAAGACTGCGCAGAAAATACCACAGGGTTCTTTCTGAACACCTTAAACACACACACACAAACACACAACTTGCTGTCCCATTAGAATTCTTCACACAATCACAAATGTTTGAATTTTTTATTTTCTGCCTCTAAAACTCCTGTAACAGCAGCAATGTTGACTTTGTTTGATGGTTTCATCCTCCATAAAGTGCAGACAAATATGTGGTCAAAATTAACTTGGAAGGGTCTTTTATGGCTATCTGAGAGAGATCTGATGTGCTCGCTGAGGGGGGTTCATGCACTCGGACTCAAGCACAAGGCTCTGGTAATGAGTGGTCAGGAACTTTTCAATATAATCCAACCTCAAGTCAATATTTCAGGGGATACCTAGAACACAGGAAGGAAAAAAATTTCACTCATCTTAAAACAGTAGTGTACTTTGAAATACAAGATTGTGATTAAATACAACACCAAAGCTCCTGTAAGAAATCTCATTCTTGTGTGTGAGAGTTACACTGGCTCATTCTGATCCTAGCAATTTCTTCTCAAAATCAGGGTCAAGGGTCCTCTACCTCTAGGCCCAAGGCATTTAAAAGACTTTGCTGCTTTACTTCCCAGACTGAAGTTCTCTGTTCAGTTATGGAATTCAGAATGAAAATCACCAAGCAAAAGTCCTTGGAGGTACAACCTTCTGCACCCCCACGTGCACAGCACAACTGGGAGAGGTGGAGAAAGAAACCTGTAAAAAGCTTTTAAAAAATGATAGTAACAATAAACTTTAGCTCCATCAGAGTCCTAGAGCTTTTCAACTCTAGACAGATGACTATGAGTGACTCTAAACCTGGAAACAGAGTCACTATTTCATGCTTGAAACAATAAAAAACAATTACCGTACTTCCTTTGTCCCTTCTCTAACTGCAAAAAAGAAAAAAAAAAAAGGGAGCAACAGGAGACAGAATTCCTCCACTAGGGCCCACGGAAAAGCCAGACCTTTGGTGAGTTGAAACAATTTTTCTCTTTGTTACTCAGAAACTTAAAAATAACTTAAAAAAAAAAAGAACTGGGCCAGGAAAGGGGCATTTGTCACTTCTACAATTATATTCCTAACTGCCGATAGCCTTGATACCCATTCTAATGCCCCAACGAAATGCAAAGGCCTCCTTGCAGATGTTCCCTACTCCTCCTCCACTGTAATCAATCTATCAATCTTATTTTTAGATAAACAAGGAAGGCAAGGGAGTGACTAGGAGACATTATTTACACCCTAACCTCAGCCGTGCCCAACCAGCTCCCACACGGAAACAAAAATCAAAACCTGTCACAGTTGAGAAAAATATAAAATCAGCCTTCAAAAGAACAGCTCACGGGCCGCCAGGAAAAGCAAACAATCTACCCACTCTGCCCCCTACACCTCGACATCTCTCTCCAGCCGGGGATTCCTCACCCTTCCTTCCTCCCGGGCAACACCACTACAACCCGAGGGGTACGAGCAGAGTCTAAGAACAAAGAAGGTCCCCCAAAATTCCCCACAAGCGCTGGCAGGGGCCAGAGCCAAATCCATTGTTTATGCCACCCCACCCCCACCACAGCCGCACCCGCCACCCTCCCTCCTCTCGGGGGCAGCTGGAGCTCCACGACTATCGCTCGTCCTGCACAGGGCCGTGCCCTTCCCTCCCTGCCCGCGGTGGCCTGGGGACCCCACCACGGAGCAGATCGGCCGCGGCCAGGCGGCGTCTGGGGACCGCGGGGCGCCGGTGGGGGCGGGGGCTGTTCCTCAGGGCACCGGTGGGTCCATCCTCATCTCGATCTCCGCCCCCCTCCTCTTTCGTTGCCTCCCGGGCTTCCTCCTCTCCGGTTGTCAGTTGGGATCAGCTGATCGGAGTGAACTTCACCCAGCTCAGACTAACAGGAAGGCGTGAGCGGTGCAGTCCAGGGAGGGAGGAGAGGGAGAGGGTGGAGTCTGACACTGACGAAGGCGGAGAAAGGTACGCACGGCTTCCTGGGAAATGTAGTTCTCCTGAGGCGCATCCGTTCCCCACACCTCGGAAGTGAGGGCCCTAAGGGACTACAACTCCCAGGACCGAAGAGAACGCTCCGGAGAGCAGGCGGTGCAGGCAAGCCAGCAAGCGTTTTGGGAGTTGGAGTATTTGCATTGACTGTGGTTTCTGCTGGTTTCAGAGCGTTGTTTCGGCAGTGGCCCAGAAAAAACGGCATTAAATTAGAGAACTGATGTAATGTGTAGTATAGGGGAGGTAATTATATTTTAAGTAACCCCTATTGCCCACCATTCCTTCAGAAATATGTAAAAACAGCCTCCACTTCCCCAATTTCACCTTGTACAAACTAGGAAACAACCAGAAAGACTTGATAAGTGATTATAAGTACTCCTGTGTGAGTTTTGTTTTTCTTTTACGGGTATTCGCCAAGCCAACCATTAATTTTTTTCCTACCTTTTATTTTTCTGACCTTTACATAGTTTCTGAATTTTAAATCATTTTTAAGTTAAATGGGGTGTACAAGGTATTTTCATTAAGCTTTTAGGCTACAGTGCAGACTAATGGTTAACAGTGTTAACTGGCTTTATGTAAAAGTCCATGTATTTGTTTAGTGTTTTCAGTTTTGGGTTGTCTTTTTTTGTTTGTTTGCTCGAATCGAAATAGCACTGAAACAAAGTCTGATGTAATGAAAAGAGCAGTGATCTGAGATGCCAAAGGCTAAAAGTTTGTTCCAGAAAGCTTATGGGTCACTCAACCTTTCCATGAAATGAAATTGTAATGTGTAAACTCTAAAGTCTCTGCCAGTTCTAACGTTCTATGATTATACCTTGATAATTGTTAATCCAGGAGAGAATACTAAGGTTGAGTGACTTATCAAGGTCACACAGCAAATTATTGACAAAGCTAGGACAAGAACCCATCTCCTGATTTAGTCACATACTCTTTTACCTTATGTTTCAAGGTACATAATTATACCAATAGTAAAAACCAAATTTACATAACCATTGAGCATGTATGAGGGTTATATTGCTGAAAATTATGTTTTCAAGATTGGGCCAGATAGCCGATCGTTGGACTAACTGTACAACATGACTGAAAATTTTTGTCCTATTCCACATCACAAACTGGGATATTAAGAGCTAAGCTATTTCTAGCACTTTAAAACTTCAAAGTTTTAAAGGGGAAAAAGGAAAGGAGAAATTTTAGAAAGTTAGTTAAGATAACAGGTCTTCAGTTAGACTCTTGAGTCTGGCTAGTCTGCTGTAAAATTTCCCTAGAGGGTTCTGTTCCTAAGACTACTACTATGACTTTTTGTAGCCCCAATAATTTGCTTAGTGACTATAAAATGAGGATATTAACATATCCTGGAAATAAAATGGTATTTAATCCTTTTTAAAGCCAAAACTACCCTTTTAAAAGTATATTTTTTTAAAGTTATAAGACCCCCATATGTTGTGGAAAATGGTTGCCTCTAAGGAGTGTACTAAGGTGGGTAAGACTTCCTTTAAATATGTTTATACTCTTGAAAGTTTTTACTATGTAAGTGCAATATGTCAATAATTTTTTTAAAAATTTAAAACTTAAAAAAAATTTATTGATGTGAGAGAGAGGAGGGAGAAAGAGAAACATGCATTTGTTAATTTGTTGTTCTACCTATTTATGCAGTCATTGGTTGATTCTTGCATGTACCCTGACCAGGGATCAAACTTCCAACATTGGTGTATTAGGACAATACATCTGAGCTACCCAGCCAGGACCAAAACTACTTTATTTTTATTTTTTAAGAGATAATTGGAATTATCAGATCTGTTTCTGTTGGTTGTTTTTACTCATTCTCATTTGCGTGTGTGTGTATGTGTGTGTGCTTTTTTTTTTTTTTTTTTACTATGAGCTGGGTTTTCCTTGGGAAATTATTTCTGGAAATTTTTTTGAGGCCTAGGATATAGGTTAATTCCTCCAAAAGGATTTGCTTTCAGTTCTTCTGAGAGTGACCATTTTAAACTATATTCATTGTTTGAGATTTTTTCCTTAACAATTAGTTGATGTATATTCATGTTGTATATCCCTGAAAGGGCTATTTTATAGTCCAGTGCCCCCTCCACAGCTTTCTGAAATCTCCCCCTTCCAAGACAATTTTCTTTGCAGTCTGTTGGGTGGGGGTGTGTTCACTTGCAATTCACCCTTACATTGAAACTGTAGCACTTTGAGGTTCCAGTCTGTCCCACTTGCCCCAGTAAGGCCTAGAAACCAAGCTTAAGCTGACAAGTAAGATAAATGCCCTAGGGTAAAAGTGACATTACTGCATCACTTACTCTTTGGATCCTGCCCTCACCTAGATTTTCGTCTGATAATTCTTTATCATCTTGTTGACTCTTAAGTATTTTACCAACATGTTTGGTTGTTTTCAGTAGAATGACCTGTTTGCCATATTATGAGTCACATTACAAAAAAAAAAAGGGAACAGTCAATAATATTGTAAAAACTTTGTATGGTGACATATGGTAACTAGATATCATGGTGATCACATTATAAGATATGTAGGTATAGAATTACTGTGTCGTGCACCTGAAACTAATATCATTGTATGTCAACTACACTTTAATAAAAAAAATTTTAAAAACATTATTGAAAGAAATTAAAGAATAAATGGAAACACATCCTGTGTTTTTAAAGACTTAATATTGTTATGATTATAATATTTCTTAGAGCTGCCAATTTATTGAATTTTCTACAACTAATTTTTTTTGTAGAAATGAACAATCTTAAAATTCACATGGAATTGCAAGGGACGCTGAATAGCAATGTCTAAACAATCTTGTAAAGAACGAAGTAGAAGGACTCATACTTCCTGATTTCACAATTTATTACAAAGCTATAGTGATCAAAAATAGTGTTGTACTGCTGTAAGGACAGACATATAAATCAATGGAATAGAATTGAGATTTCATAATTAAACCCATCCATTTATGGTCAATTGATTTTTGACAAGGGTTTCAAGGCTATTCAATGGGGAAAAGTCTTTTCAACAACTGGTGATGGGATAACTGGATATCCACATGCAAAGGAGTGAATTTGGACCCCTATATCACAACATATACAAAAATTAACTCAAATGAATCCAAGACCTAAATGTAAGAAGCCAAAACTATAAAACATTCATTTAACCTGGCTGGTGTGGCTCAGTGGATTGAGTGCCAGTCTGTGAACCAAAGGGTTGCTGGTTTGATTCCTAGTGGCGGGCACATGCCTGGGTTGCGAGACACGCCCCCAGTAGGGGCGCTCGAGACGCAACCACACATTGATGTTTCCCTCTCTTTCTCCCTCTCTTCCCCTCTCTAAAAATAAATAAAACCTTTTAAAAAAAGTGAAAAGCCACCACCAAATCAGTATTACAAAAAATATTAAAAGGTTTTCTTTAGAAAAGACAAAAAATATGAATAATAAAATGATAATAAATATATATCTATCAACAATTACCTTAAATGCAAATGGATTAAATGCTCCAATCAAAAGACAAAGGGTGGCTGGATGGTTAAGAAAACAAGACCCATACATATGCTGTTTACAAAAGATTCACTTCGTATGGAAAGACACAGACCGAAAGTAAAGGGATGGAAAAAGATATTTTATGAAAATGGAAATAAAGCCCTGGCTAGCTGGCTCAGTTTGTTCAAGCATTGTCCCATACACCAAAAGGTTGCTGGTTTGATTCCTGGTTAGGATGTGTACCAGAGGCAACCGATCAATGCTTCTCTCTCTCTCCCTTCTCTCTCTAAAATCAATGAACATATCCTTCGGTGAGGATAAAAAAAAGGAAACAAAAAAGGAAAGCTGGGGTAGCAATACTTATACCATACAAAATAAGTTTAAAACATAGGCTATAAAAAGCATCAAAGAAGGATCCAGCAATTCTACTTCTGAGTATTCATCCGAAGAAATGCAAAACACTATTTTAAATAATTTTTTATTGATTGATTTTAGAGAGAGAGAAACATTGATTTGTTGTTCTACTCATTTATGCATTCATTGGTTGATTCTTATATGTGCCCTGAACAGGGATCAAACCCACAACCTTGGCATATCAGGACAATCAATGCTCTAAACAACAGAGCTACCCAGCCAGGACCCTAAATCAATAAATTAAAAAGACATACATAAAAAAAAAAAAAGAAAAAAAAAGAAAAGACATACTTATCCACATATCTTTGCAGCATTACTTACAATAGCCAAGATAAGGAAGCAACCTAAGTGCCCATCTACAGATGAATGGATAAAGAAGATATGAGCTCAGGCCCAGGAGCTCAGTTGGTTAGAACATCATCCTGATACACCAAGATTACAGGTTCAATCCCCTGTCAGGGAACATATAGGAATCAACAGATCTAGTCACGGTACATACAAGAATCAACCAATAAATGTACAAATAAGTAGAAAACAAATTTCTCTCTCTGTCTCTCTCCCTCTCTATCTCTTTCTCTCCCTGCCTCCCTCCCTCTCCCTTACTTTCTAAAATCAATACATTTTTAAAATAAAAATATAAAAAGATGTGGTATACATACACAATGGAATATTACTCAGCCATAAGAAGAATGAAATCTTGCCATTTCTGACAATATGGATGGGCCTAGAGGATATTGTGCTGAGTCAGATAAGTCAGAGAAAGACAAATACCATATGATTTCACTTCTATATGGAATCTAAAGAATGAAAAAATAAACAGAAACAAACATAGATACAGAGAACATTTCGACAGTTGACAGAGGGGTGGGGGTGGGGGACTGGGTGAAAAAGGTGAAGGGATTAAGAAGCACAAATTAGTAGTTATAAAATAGTCACAGGGATGTAAAGTATAGCATCAGGAATACTGTCAATAATATTGTAATAATGATGTATGGTGACATGGGCTTGAGATTTATCAGGGTGGTAACTTCATAAGTTATATAAACATCTAATCACTGGGTTGTACACCTGAAACTAATATAATATTGTAGTTAACTGTAACTGAAAAATAAAAAAATACTGAAATAAGTAAAAAGAAAGTGAAAATACAACCCACAGAATAGGAAAAATATTTGCAAATCATATCTGCTAAGGGTCTAATATTCAGAATATATAAAAAACTCTTAAAACTTAATAAAAAGTCAAATAACCCAATTAAAAATGGTCAAAAGATTTAAATATTCTCCAAAGAAGATATATAAATGGCTAGCAAGCACATAAAAAGATATTCAACATCAGCCCTGGCTGATGTGGCTCTGTGGATTGAGTGCCAGCCTGTGAACCAAAGGGTTGCCAGTTCGATTCCCAGTCGGGACACGCGCCTGGGCTGCAGGCCAGGTCCCCTGTGGGGGGCACACAAGAGGAAACCATGCATTGATGTTTCTCTCCCTCTTTCTCCTTCCCTTCCCCTTTCTCCAGAAATAAATATATCTTTAAGAAAAAAAGATACTCAATATCATTAGTCATTAAAGAAATGCAAATGAAAACCCCAAAGAACTGTCACTTCACACCCAACAGCACAGGTATAATTTGAAAAAAATAAAATAACAAGTGCTGGCAGGGATGTGGACAAATTGGAATCTTCAGACTTTGCTGGTGGGAATGTGAAATGGTACAGCTGCAATAGAAAACAGTTTCGTCGACCTGACTGGTGTGGCTCAGTTGGTTGGGCATCATCCTGCAAAGCAAAAGGTTGTTGGTTCAATTCTCAGTCCGGGCACATGCCTGGGTTGCAGGTTCTGTCCCTGGTTGAGGTATGTAGGTCAAGGCATGTATGAGAGGCAACCAGTTGATGTTTCTCTTTCACATCAATATTTCTTTCCCCCTCTTTCTCCCTTCCTTCTCCTCTCTCTAAAAACAAGTAAATAAAACCTTAAAAAAATGAGAAAACAGTTTGGCATTTCCTTGAAAAATTAAACATAGAACTTACCATGTGATCCTGCAATTCCATTCCTAGAACTATATCCAAGAGAATTGAAACATTATCAAACAAAAACTTGTACTCAAATGTCCACAGTGATATTATTCATGGTGGAAAAAATCCAGATGTCCTTTAGTTGATGAATGGATAAAATATAATTGATGAATGATAAATAAAATGTGGCATATCCATACAACAGCATATCATTCAGCCATGAATAAGAGTGAGGTACTGTCACATGGTACACAATGAATGAACCTTAAAAACATGCTAGGTGAAAGAAGCCAGACACAAAAGGCCACATATTCTATGCTTTTACTTATAAGAAGTGCCCAGAATAGGTAAATCCATATAGACAGAAAATAATGGTTGTCAGGGGTTGTGGGGAGTAGAAAATAGGGTGTGACTGATCAAACATATGCAGAGTTTCTATTAGGGGTGATGAAAATATTCTGGAATTAGTAGTGATTGTTGAACAATATTGTGAATACAGTATACTAAAAGCTACTGAATTACACACTTTAAAATGCTTAAAATGGTGAATTTCACATAAATTTTACTTCAAAAAACCCCAGCCCTGGCTGAGTAGTTCAGGTGGTTTGAGCATCGTCCCAACACGCCAAGGTCGGAAGTTTGATCCCTGGTCAGGGTACGTTTAAGAATCAACCAATGAATGCATCAATAAGTGGAATAACAACTCTCTCTCTCTCTCTTTCAAAATCAGAAGGGGAAAAAAACAACAACATGGGAGACAACAAGTGGAGAACTAGCTCATGTTGGGTTTGAAGTGCCCAAGGAATATTTTAGTGCAGATACTCAGGTAGCTGACCAGTAAGAGAAGGGAACGCAAGTGATCTAGGCTCAAGATATAAATCTGGGGACTGATGGTTGTTTAAGCTCCAAGAGTAGATGAGTCAGCTGTGGAATCAATTAGAGTAAGAGGGGAGAAAGTCCTGCTACAGGACCCTGAGGAAGACCAACATTTTAAGACATGAGCATAAGAAGAGAATGCTCCTAAAGACATTGAGGAGGAAGCAAAGTGGTAGGAGAGTGTGGGATACAGAAGACAAAGAGGATTTGTCAAAGTGTAGTGGTCAGAAGTATTGAATGCTAAAGAAGTAAAATAAGATAAAGGCTTAAAAATGTCCACTGGACTTAGCAAAAAGATAGATGTAGTTTCATTAGATTGGTGGAGACCAGGTTCAGATAACTACTGTAGGAAGAGATACCTTCACTAGGGGAAGTCAGGAAATGAAAGTTACACTAAATTAAATGTCATTGTCTCCCATTAGGGTGATATATACATATATATATCTATATATAATTTTTTAGAAGTTTAAACTATTTGTAGAAATGTAGTTGGCATAGCCCTTTTGAAGAGCTATTTGGCAGTACCTACTCAAATTTAGAAATAGGTATACCCTTCCATTTTACCTTTCCACTCCTCGATATCAGTCCTTGAGAATTATGGAAACATATTTCAAAGGAAGCATGTATAAAGACAGTAATTGTGTGATTGTTTAAATTTGTACAAATTGTAAACAAAGGTCCATAAATAATGGAATGATTAAAACAACAGTATAGTGGATGATGGTTGCCTTCTCAGTATGCATTTCCCTCTTTGTCTTTTCTAACAGAATTCTAATTTTGCTCAATATCCACCTGTCCCCAGCACCTTGGATTTCAGAGAAACTTACCTCACCCTTAGCTCAAGGGATAGACCTGACTAAGGCTAATTGCATCTATTTTGCCAATGACTGTTTCAGGCAAGAGCAAGAAATTCAATTTAATGTGTGCTTCAATTCAGGTTCCTGAGGCTTCTGGAAAGTTCCCCATGATCTTCTGGGAGAGCTAAAATCCACTTGTTCTTTCCCCTGAGTTAAAAGACATGTAGGCTCAGTGTAGCCATCCTATATGACCATAAGGGGAGCCAGCCTTAGCATCATGTGCACACTGTAGTTGGTAGAGCAGAGAGATAGGAAATAAAGCAATGCAAGAACAACCTTATTTTTGATAAAATAATGAGCCCAACCCTGAAGGGCAGCCTACCTAGCCTTTCTGCTGGATGAGCCAATCTATTCCTTACCATTTAAGCCAGTTTCGGTTGGGTTATCTGTTACTTGCTTCTGAAAATTTTCTAGTTCATACACTATGACACATCCATATTATAGAATACAATGTAGCAGCTTTGAAAATGAAATAGAACAGTTTTCTAAATGAGGTAGATTTCTATGTAATGATTTAACATACAAAATAAAAATCCAGGGCTATTATTAAGTGAAAGTTGAATAGCTCTGATACCACTTATGTAAATTTTAAAAAGCAAAATAAAAGCATACATTTTTGTAAGTATATATAGTGTGGTTGCATAATTTATATTTATTTATTTGTTTATTTTAGAGAGAAGAAGACTGGAGGAAAAGAGGTAACAGGGAGAGAAACATGGATGTGGGAGAGAAACATTGATTGCTTGCCCTCGCACATGCCCCAAACGGGAACCAAACCTGCAACCCAGCCACGTGCCCTGATCAGGAATTGAACCCACGACCTTTTGGTTTGCAGGACAATGCCCAACCAACCTAATCACAATGGCCAGGACTGTATAATTTATTTTAATTTAAAATATATATACTATTGTGCCCTGGCTGGTGTGGCTTAGTGAGCTGAGCACCGGCCTGCAAATCCAAGGGTTGCAGGTTCGATTCCCAGTCAGGGCACATGCCTGGGTTGTGGACCAGGTCCCCAGTTGGGGATGCGTGTGAGGCAACCACACACTGATGTTTCTCTCCCTCTCTTTCTCCCTCCCTTTCCTTCTCTCTAAAAGTAAAGAAATAAACTCTTTTAAAAAATAAATAAAATATATATACTATTTGCTACATTGAAAATATGTGTAATATGTATATAAATTATGAAGTATAATCATAAAATGAAAACTAGTAAATCCACCGCCGAATTTATGCACTAGAACATTTCCAAAGACACTGAAGCTAAGCTGTATGTTGTTTTCCAGTCTCATCACCGTTGCTCTCTCCAAAAGGCAAACAGTAATTCCAAGAGGTAATCGCTACCATAAATTTCCACTTAATTATTCTTTTGGTTTTTAAAAAACAGTTTTACCACATAGGTATGTTACTTTAACCAACAGATTATTAGTTATGCCTGTTTTCTTATCTTTATAACAATGGTATCATAGAATATATAGACTTCTGACTTGGTTTTTTCACTCAGCATCTTATGAGTAACTGTAGTTTATTCATTCCCTTTTTATATAATGCTCATTATGTGAGTTTTAAAAAATATGCTTATCTATTCTCGTCAGACATTTCAGTAGTATTTTTTCCCCCTTATTAACAATGGTGCCATGAACATTTTTTCCCCCCTAACATTTCTTGAATGTGAGTCCTGGTGCATATATGCAAAAATGTCTCTATAAAATTAGAAGTGAAACTGCTGGATCACAGGGAAAGCACACGCTTTGTTTTTCTAGGTTATACCAAAGTAGTTGTACCTCCATCAGCAATGCCTAAGTGTTCCTATTCTATACCCTTGTATTAACAGACTTAATTTTTACAATGAAATGCCTTTAATGTGTCATGGAAAGACTATGTATAGCCTTTCTGTGATTACTAATGGAGGAGAGCATTTTTCGTATTTGATTCATCATTTGTCCTGGTTAAAACATAGCTCAGAATAATACTTCCTCCTGGAAGCCTTCCCTAACTTCTCCAGATCCACAAGCTAGACTCGGTGCTACTACCAATACTATGTGTATTGTCATTATATTTCAACAAACCCTCCATTTTTAAAGCTACTGGAGTATCTCTTCTTTACAGCCTAAAGCATAGTATAACTCATCATTTTATAAGGAAAATTGCCCATTAAATGTTTTATTTTATTTTTTTAAAATATATAATATTTATTATATTTTTTTCCATTACCACTTAGTCCCCTTATACCCTCCTCCCCCTAGCAATCACCACCCTGTTGTCCATGTCCATGAGAAAATTGCCCATTTTTTACACTCGATTAAAACTAATTTAGAAAAAGGAATTTATTGGGTTATACACTGAGAAGCCTAGAAGTATATCTGACTTTAAGAATGGCTGAATATGTGGTAGGCAGTTAGACAGACATCAGCAGAGCAAGGTAAACGGGCCAGATACAGATGGTCACTAGGGAGGAAAGCCGCAGGTGCCTGGCAACAGGCAAAATTGGGAAAACCAGGAATCTAGCCCGCAGGTTTACCTTTCCTCCCCTAGCATATTGCTGGTCATGTGGTTTAGATCCCCTGACATTTCATATTCTTGGTCATGTGGCTGGAACCTTCCCCTGATCTTTCCTCCCCTGGCATGTTGCTAGTAATACGGGTTAGACCACCTTAGAGGTGGAATTAACAAAGGAGCCAGAGAATAGCCCTTAAGCCATAAGTCCCCAGGACAATGAGGTTCTGACCTGCATTAAGTACAGCTGGGTCTCAGGTGTGTTTCAACTCCAGGCCCAGAAAAGCAGCAAAACCAGACAAGCGAAGCCATGGCTGACACCAGGACCAGCAACCCTGACTAATGAGCCTTTGCTCTGGCACCAACCAATCAGTAGGTAATCAGTAGAGATTATAACCCTGAAAGGACACATTTGGAAAGCTGATAAATACTCTATTGGGATCCTCCCCTGAGGCCTCCAGATAAATACTCTTAAGATGGAGGACCCAGTGGGGCTCTCTCTCTGGAGCACACTCCTGTGTTTCCATACCGCCTGACGCCCAGGCACGCTTTTTTTGCGTCTCTTTTTCTCCTAAGCTCCAAGGGCCCTTCTTTTGCCTCTGTAACTTGTTTCCTGAGCCCATTTCTCCTACAGCTCACTTCTTCTACTGGTGTTTAAAAAAATTTTTTTAAATTTATATATTTTTGGACAGAAGAGAAGGGAGGGAGAAAGGCAGAGAAACATCATCAATCGGCTGCCACTTACAGGCTCCCAACAGGGGACCTGGCATGTGCCCCAGGAATTGAACGGGCGACCTTATGGTTTGCAGGCCGGTGCTCAATCCACTGAGCCACACCAGCCACAGTCCACCTCTGTGACTTTCTAAGTAAACTTTGTTTTATAGTTTGAGTCTTGAATCTGAATTCTTTTTTAGCCAGTACTTAAGTACCTAGGTTGCTGAACCAAGGTCCAGTCTGATTCCACCAGTCTAACACCTGGTATGGTTATCATGGTCGCCAAAAAATCCATGTTCTCAAATTATATTGTCGAAAATCTCTCACCTTCTCTTAACTGTGCTTTCTTCTGTGATGGTTTTATTCTTATTCCTACTGGTTCCAAGCTTAATTCCTCCCATTTTTATGTGAAAAAGATGGCCTCCTCCATTCCTGCACCTTTTTTTCCTTTCTTCGTAGCATTATTCCTGATAAATGACGCAGCACAGTGTAATGGCTGAGAGCATGGACTCTAGCAACAGCCTGGCTCCATCACTTACTATTTGTATAACCTTGGGCCAGGTTATGTAACCTCTCCAAGACAGTTTACTACTTCGGTGGGTTACCGTGAGGATTAAAGTTGTTGATATTTGCAAAATGCTTAAAATAGTGCCTATTACAATGTAAGGGCAAAATTACCAGGTTTTGATTTGACTTATAAAGTCTATCACTGTGTCCTAAGTGACCTGGCTAGGGTTGGGACTTACTAATCAAATTACAAATATCTGAAGTAGTGGAAGGATGACTTCTTTTAAGAAGTTTGCACCCACTGGTGTAGGTCAATGGATTGAGTGCCACCCTGCGAACCACAGCATTGCTGGTTCAATTCCCCAGTCAGGGCACATGCCTGGGTTGCAGACCAAGTCTCCAGTTGGGGGCGCTCGAGAGGCAACCACACATTGATGTATCTCTCCCTCTCTCTCTAAAAATGAATAAAAATCTTAAAAAAAAAAAAAAGAAATTTGGAGTACTGTTACCAAAGATGGGGATAAATGTTAGGCCAACCTAAACAACAAATGTATACTACAGGAAAGTTAGCAAACTGTTGATTGAGATAACTTTTCTCTCTCATTAACATTTTATTTATTTTATTATCAAAAACTATTTTTCTTTTATTGATTCTAGAGGGAGAGGAAGGGAGGGAGAAAAATGTGAGAGCAACATCAATCTGCAGTCTCCTGCACGTGCCCGACTAGGAACTGAACCCACAAGACGGGCATGTGCCCTGACCAGGAATGGAACCAGCAACCTTTCAGTTTGCAGAATGAGGCCTGGCCACCTGAGCCACACCAGCCAGAGATAGGTTTTAATTTATCTTTGTGTCTCTCACAACACAAAGGGATACAGAATAACTTGAGAGAATTTGTGTGTATGCCTCTGGTGGGGGGGTGGAAAGGCACAAATTGCTCTTTTCTTATGCAGAAATAATTAGCATTTGACTAGCGCTTTACTGAACAAAGTATTTTCACATACATTAGTTAATTTAGTTCTTGCAATAGTTCTGGGAAGTATTTTGCCATGTATACTGCACACTTTTTTGCCCAAATTTTTGAGGGAAAAATAAGGATTCACATTATACATGGGTAGTACTAATTCCGTATCTATATAAGTATTTTTAATTCTTTTGTTTATGCTTTTGCGTTAAAAGTGTGACTCTAAAAAACAATAATGATATCTGTATGCAAAATAATACCCTGGAATACGATAATCAGTTTTGTTTCTAAATATAAGTAAATAAATAACTGAATTAAAAAATTAAAACTAAAGTTCTTTTTTTCCTGAAAGTTTGGGCCAAAAACATGGGTGCACATTATATACAGCAAAATACAGTAGGTGTTATTAGCACTTCTCTTTGGTAAGGAAACCTAGCAAGCAGAAACATAGATAGATGTACACTTTACAGATGGTAGTAATGATGTAGCCTTTCCCATTAGTTTCCCACTGCATTTTATTTTCTGTTGGTACTCATCATGCGTAATCATTTACGTTATTCAACAAATATTTACTGAGTCCCCGTTCTAGGCACTGAGGATACAACAATGAACAAAACAATTTCTGCACCCCTTAAGTTTACATTCTAGTGAGGTAGGGGCAGACAGACCATAAAATAACACATATATAGTAAACGGTCATTCGTACTACAGTAAAATTAAATAGGAAACGCAGATAGGAACTGTTTAGGTATGTTTCAATTTTATATAGTGATCTCTGCAATGAAAACTCACTCCTATTTACCATACTCCTTGCACTTAGCCCAGCACCAGTCACTTATGGAGACAGTAACTTCAGGTTGAAGTTACTTATAATTTTATGTCTTCCGAGAAGCAAGCAGTTGGGGAAAAAAGGCCTGTAAATATATATTGACCATTAAGTACATAAATTGAATAATGTAATCACCGCAATTAGCTTATTTCTATTAATTAATTAGCAAAGTTCTTTCTAGCATGTTTACATTACAGAATGAAAACTGTGTTAAATGTTTTTAACAGGTCGGTCTAGGTATTCCAAACACTTAGCTATCTCTTTGGCCCTACTAGCGAGCATAGCTTTTGTGTGTGTGGTTAAAAACAAAACAAAAACCCACACGGCCAGTTCTCCTGGTCGCAAGAGCAGTTGTTTTCTACGGAAAGATCAGCCTCTGCGGTTCCTACTGAGGTGCTGAGTGGGGGCCCAGTTATCAGTCCATCGACCCTCAAACTCATACCTAACCTTCTAAACAAACTACAAAAAGTAAGAAATGCCCCAACCCCCGCGTAGTGCCCAGCCAGAACCTTGACCTCAAGATGGCGTCCCGTAGTCACAAGATTCAATCAGCTCCAATCAAAAATGGCAGGGTGGGTCGTAATTTACAACTCGAGCCTTTCTAGTCCCCACCAGAGGCTCCTTCTCTATGGTTATTCGCCGGGGCGTGGTGATTGCGGGCCTACTGTGAAGGCTCTCTATATGCGTTCTTCTCTATGGTGTCCCTCTCCGCTCCCCGGCCGCAGTGCACGCCGGGCAAGAGGAAGACCTCCAGAAGCTCCCCGCGCAGTGCGGCTGTGTTTGCGTTGCGGCCTGTGCGAGTAGTCGCTTTGGAACCAGACTCTTGGCGAGCGGCGCGCAGAAACCTCGAACCGGTGGATCCGTCTCGTAACCTGGAGCTTCGAAGGTCTCGAAGGCAGTACCGTTTCCTCAGCGGTGGGTGAGTTCAGGCCTATGAACGCTTGTGGAAACCGGGTACCTCGGCTGGGGGAGGAAGGAAAAGCCGGGGAGGCTCCGAAAGGGCCGGGGTGGGACTGGGGTAAAGAGGGGGGCTGGGTGGGGGAGGGGACGGGCACGAGGCTTGGGTTTCTTCATTTCTCTAAGGTCTCGAAAACCAATGGGCCCAGCAGGAGCCCATGGAGGCCAGACCTACTTACTGCCAGTGCTTTCCTTCTTGCATTGTCGCCCACTTTCCCTTTTCATTTCACGGTCGGTCGCAGTGAATCCGGTCGGCTCCTCCTGGGATCCACGTTTACCACAAAACGATCGATCCGCCTCTGGGGAGCCATCCTCGGAGGCCCCTTCCTAACCCGAGACTGCGGAGCCCTACGGTAGACTTTCCGGGCCTAGAACTCACTTGGCCTAGGCTCTGCCTAGAAGACAGCCAGCATTCACCCTTTTTAGAGAGGTGCTGGCTACCAACGGATTTCTTTCCCTTCCCCTGTGGTCATTTAGATCCCGCCCCTGAGTGAACTGCCACCCCTGTCCGCCCCTCGAATTTAGCAGTGCCCACCTTTTTTAGCACCCTCCCAGTTTACTTGTCTAAGATTGTGATGAGTATTGTGATCCTGCCCCCTTCCTCCGTTGGAGGTTGCAGTAAACTATATCTCCATTCATTCTAGGCGATGACCCAGCTCCACCTAAAATGTGTTACTTCTTTCTCACCCTTCTTTGGTCTTCAATACTACTTTTTAAATACGTTTTTCGAAGTAGATCTAGGAGTATGAAGATTATTTTGAAGTTATGTAATATGGATTTATATTGCCATGGAAAAGCCAATTTGATAACTGGGCAGAATGAAGCGGACCAAAAGGAGGAAAGAGATTGGACTTCTTTTGCACCGGACCGCTGTAGTGTAAAGTACTGTGAATTAGGTAGCTGGTGGTAGTATATAAACAACTTTTATATTGTCTTGGGAGCTTTAATTTTTAAAGAATTGTTTCCAAAAACATTCAGAAGTCTCCAGAGGCATTTGGTTGGTTATCAGTTACTCATGATTCAAGTAGGTAACTGTACTGTTCTTATTTTAACTTTTCATAAAGCCTTTGTTGTTTACATCCGTAAAATAAGAATTGTAATAATATTCACCTCTTAGGTTATTGGGATTGGAATTAAGTGAGAAAAGTATGTAAAATCCTTAGTACATTACCCAAATAGCATAGTGTTTAGTCCATATTAACTGGTATTGTTATCGAAGAATTTTTAGTGATGTACAAGAGCCTAACCCTGATTCTAACATTTCTTTCAGTGTACTGGGAATAGACTTTTAAAGTCAAAGTTAATCCTTAATATGAAATTTCTCATTGGTATGTTATTACTAGAAAGAGGCACTGTGACACAGTGAAAACAGCCCTTCGATTGGTAATATGAGGATTGTGGGAACCTTGGGGTCCCCACCCACTCATTGTGTTCCCTTGGACAAGTTAGCTTTTTCATCTGTAAAAGGAGCATAAATATATCTACACAAGGTAATTTGGGAGATAAAAATAATATATGTCAAAGGCTTTTATAAATGAAAGTAAATAAAAATGTTAGTTGCTGTTTTTATTAAATAATTCATCTTCTTGGGGTTACAAATTTCCTCTTTTGATCCCCAAAGTGGATTTCTTTCCTTCCCCCT